>KK120388.1:52140-68267 GCA_000611955.2 Stegodyphus mimosarum | reverse complement strand
TATATATATATATATATATATACATTATATATATCACTCTGTTATTCGCTTCAGTGAGTTCAGTTTTTTTATTCTTATATATTCGTAAATTGTGCATTTCTTTCTTTAAAAATGATCCATTATGTTGTTCGTATCTTCCGATTAAGGTTTTTATGACTTTAATAAATGTACATGCAAGATTTGTAGAATTATCAACAATTTAAAAGTTGTTCGGCTAAGCCTAATCATTTTTCATATGACAGCCATATTTGTTTACATTTGAAACTTAGGAGAATAGTGGATTTGCCAATCTAGAGAAACCAAACTTCGCAACAGCAAAGATAACTCCTTCTTTTATTATTGTTAATTAAATCATGCTTAATCCATTCTAGAATTTAATCGAGGAAATAAGTATTTAAGATTTACTTCGTAATTTTTAATATAGATATTTTGAGTTTTTATATAGTTTTGCCTTGTCGTGAAGTGACATCTGAATTAATTGAATGAGAAATACTGAATCGTCTGTAAAAAACTATTTCTTTTTTCTTTCTTTCTTATTTTTTTCTAATTTCTTTTACACATCGTTTTAGATTTATCATAATATTTGAATAAAATATGTGGCAGCGATTAGATAATTCTTGATATACATAATTCGTGCATTCTGAGTTATAAAATGAATAAGATGTAACGATGTTAAGTGAACCTAGCGCCAGAGTGTCGCTATGGTAAACAAATATAGTGAATTTCAAAGAGTGCATTTATTCTGTTGTGGTTTATGCGCTATCGACGAAGTAGATTTAATTCAATCCAATAAATTTAAATGAAATGAAAAAAAATGCGTATAATTTAATATTCCTTACAAGGAAGTTTTGTGGTGTATACATCAGATTTTTTTATTAAATAAGCGTACAAGTATTTATGTAGAGTTAATTAATTATTAAGCTACAGTAGAGAGGTCTGTCCTAACTACTTAGCTTAAAATTATTTCCAGTTGAAATGAAATCTGCATACCAAGAGCATTTGCGTATTAATCTTATCATTTCAAAGTTTTTTAATTTAAAAAATATTTTTAAAAAATAAAAAATGAAGCGACTGTAATCTAAATTTCTAGATTTCATTTGCTATTTATTTATTGATTATTTTAATTTTAAATTAAAACTGGTAAACTTCTCCGAAATTTTACTAATTATAATGGCACTTGGAAGGTCTTTTTGATTTTCAAAAATGGCCATATGTGCTAATAAAATTAAAAATTGATCATTTTAAAAAGAGAAATAAGATCGATAATTCTTTTTTCCATCTACAAAAAATTTGCTTACGAAAGAGTGAGAAAATTAAAAAACATTTAAATATTAAATCTTTAGCATTTGAAAACAAATAATTATTCGTTTATGGGCATTTTAATAGCCTCTTTAAAGACATAAACATCAGTTTTTTTAATTAACGGAATGGTTTCAATTACTAGGGGAATGGAATTAATAGTAAAATAATGCTGCAGAAAATGACCGTTCGACTACAATAAAGGTAAGTGATTACACTTTCAGTAAATGGCTCAGATTTTAATTCTGTCAGTGACTCGCTGCCTATTTGCCTCGAAACAACTCAAATTGTTATTCAAAATCATACTTGATCAGATCAAGGTTAACCATTATTTTTAAAGAAAGGTCGTCTGAAATTTAATTCTTAATATACGTTTCTTAATGTCGAGATTATCATTTAATGAAACGTATTCGCAAATACTATCTTAAAAGTTCAAATCATGAATATTTGTTTGATAACAATTTTTCAGGAAGGAAAGTTTAGAGTTTTCGGCAGAAATTTTCCTAGAATTTAAAAGCTAAACCGAGAAAATTTTTATCTCTTCTATTATTTAATGATCTGTAACCTAATCGATTTTAAATTTACTTGAGGAACAACAAGCAGAATCATTGAGTCATAATTCTTTTGTAATAAATTGTACTGTCTGGTGAAATAAATATCTTTTCACTAAATTGTCAAAATTTTTATTAGTTTAAACATTATAAGTTTCCTTCTTCTGAAATATCCCACAGTTACACGTATGGAATTACGAAGGCATGATTTCGAATCCGATATCAGCAAACGTTTCGTACACATGCTCCACATTCAACTACTTTTGAAGCATTTCATTGTTGAAAGGGAATATCCTTCATATTTTCACAAACTCCTTGCATTCTTGTAGAGTTTTATTAATGTTAGTTTATTTCCTTCATGTACATTAAAAATTAATCTGTCAGCAAAAGCTAATTTTTATCAAAATACCTGCGAATTGCCCTCATCTAAGTTCTTCCATCAGATCTTCGGCAGAAAAATGTTAAGAATCCTTTCTTCTTTAAATTAACGCCTTACTCTTTTAAAATCAAATTTAAGTTCATGTGGTAAGACAAAAAAATATTTTGTGTAGCATCATTGTGCGAAGTTACTCTATCTAACGGCATTTACAAGGAATCCATTTGCATCAACAGACTTACTTATAGCTGCTGCATCAAATTCAATTTTCCTTATCGAAATAGCGTTATATTAGTAATTCTTCCTTTCATTTACTTAAATACTTAGCTGTCCTCAATAGATTTGTGCTTACCAGAGTTGGTATCTTTCTCTTAATTGTTCAAATATGTAAATGTTGTTATTTTACCTGAAATATTCTCAAATATAAGTGTTGGTTAGGTTAGGTTAGGTTATTCAATTATGGCAAAGCACACGAGGGCTATCTGCCTAAAGGGAGGGATGCCTTCGTGGAGGACTTTCTAAGGGAAACTGGCTCGTATACACGTTACACATGGGGAAAACCACGAAAACGCCCATGCAGCCAGCCCGTTCGCGGGATTCGAACTATATAAGTGTTGGTTGTGTGCTATTTTTCCAACTATAATAAAAGCTGTATGATATTTTATGCATTCTGCACTCTCTTGTTCTAAATTCTTATAAAATATCAATAGCAAAACATTTTAAATCAGACATAAGAATAAATTTGGAACATAATACTCTAAATTATGTAAAGAAAATAAAAAAAGTAAGTTTATTCATGTGCATGTAATAAATAAACATATGTTGTTTTCGATTACTATTATGAAAACAACAGTTCCAACTGACCTGACTCAAAGAACCTCTTATATGCTGAGATACATGTACTAGATTAAAATACTAGATTAAAAATGAATAACAAGACATTACGTTTCGGGTAACACTAACCGAAAAGTCGGAGATATATAGGAACACGAAGATATTAATTAAACTCAATCAAATTCATTATATAAAAATCAAACACTCTAAATTCATTCATTAAACCTGAAGCTATGAAACATTATTAGATTGCTAGTGTGTTGCCTCGTCTCATTTAATAGCCAATAAAAGACTGAAAAACAAAAAGGGGCAAAAAATAATATATATATATATATAAATCTGAAAGCTTTTTTGATTTTACATTACGCCCAAAGGGGCGTTTTTTTAACGTTTTGTGGGTTATCTTTATCTATTAAATATCATTTCACAATTTTACTCAAATCAATCAAATCGTTAATACATCGTAAATGGTAAATAACGAATTATTAAACTACGAGATAGAAGCTAAGAATTATTAAAATTTGCTATAAGTACTGAATAAAAATGTTCATCACAAGATAGCGGAGTTGTAAAAACGACCATAAAATTCAGTTCATAAGCAATATTGCAAAATAGTTTTAAAATGAGCCTATCTTTAAAATTTCCGATACACAGTCTCGCGCACTGGATATAAAAATGTTTTTTTTTCGTACAGTGTTGCCATTGCTCGCTTTGAAATCGTTGAGTTTGTTAGTCAAAAATTTGTTAAAGCTTTACAAAATATTAAACCGATAATAAAACAAATTACAAATTAGGGTTTCCAGATGCCCATATTCGGTGGAAAATCACATTATTTAAAATTTGATGGCTCTAGGTACCGTTGTTTTATCACAATGCGAGAAACATACATACATTTATACAGATTCTTCATTATTTAATGTCTTTAAATAGGGTTTAATTCACATGGTTCTATTATTTGGTGGCAACAATTTGAAAAAGGAACCGACATTTATAGTGAACCAACGCAAAATGCCAAAACGAAATTAATAGCCCTTCTGGGCCCTTTGGGCTAAAATTAAACACACACTTTTATCACAGTGCGAGAAACATACGTACATTTATGCGAATTCTTCATAATTTAATTTCTTTAAATATAATAAAATAAGGCAAACAGCGCTACTCAGGATTTCTAGCTCTCTCTCTCTCTCTTAAAATAAGTTAATTCTCCCTTAAATACTGCTTCGTACTCATTTTCATTCATCGCGATTCTAAGAACTCATTCTGGTAAGGAGTTCTAAGTTGAAACGAGGAACGATAGGAAATTACAATTAAACTAAAATAACTGTAATAAAATTAAAATATACCTTACAATTTGTTAATTAAATATGTTAAAACACACGAAAGTTATTTATTCATCGTCATATAATTTATGACATATGCTTTCTTCGGATTCTGAAACAGCTTCTAAATGACTTTTCACATTTTTGCGCCATTCATATTAGCTCTATCATTTCTTATAAATAGTATCGTATAAACAACCAATGTTGAAATGATGCCCAAATCTTTTTTCTATGTTATTGCAATAGGTGAGTTTGATTTTGGAGTTCACAGTTCAGTTATACATAACATATCAGTTGATTTTATTTAGAAGTAGAAACCTTGATTACAAACAGAAACTTACACCTCTTACTTCTCTTTTTTTAAAAAAAATGTAATCTTCAAGCAACTAACTTCAGATTAAAATATCTGCAAATTAAAAATAAATGTTTTAGATTTAGAAGCACAACTAAAAGTTACTCAAGTTACTGCTAGCTATCTGTTTCAAAGGGATTGACAAACTTCAATGGCTGAATATTTTACCAGTATTTAAAGCTTTTGAATTACTAAACAAAATTTATAACTTAAAGTTATACATGACTTGGTTTTTATTTTACATGAAAGATCTTGTTTGGTATTTTAAAGTATTACTTGCATAGGATATTTCAGAAATATATAAAAGTATATATTAATTTTTTATTTATTTATTTTTGCAGAATATTTGTTACTTATCTTGTAATTAATTTATAATGTTATTGATTTTACAATGCCAATATACCGCATACCATAAATAAGGTTTATTGAAATTTTACAATCTTACGTAGTCAAAAACTCCTCTTCTATTTTTACAAACAAATTGGATTCTTATCCTTAACGCTGAGCTACATATTCTTTAGATAAGTAAAAAAAAACATTGCATATGAAAACGCTTTTTTTTCCCTTCACTAGAGCGCTGCCAACGTTTTTGAATCTTACACCATACTTCATTTTTTTAATTTATCAGACTCCAAAAGTCATGAACGAATAGGATAAATCCCTTATGCAAACCGATAATCTCTTTCAGTGACTGACTGTTACTCTACCTGCGACTACAGCCCAATTTTCAGAAACTATTGACTGTCGTCTTAAAATTGACTGTGTCTGTGTTTTTTATTATTTCTATCAAACTGCATGCACAGGGTGTTTTCCACATTGCTTATTGTTATCAAACTAATCGCTTATGCACTGATAAGATTTTTAAATATCACGCTTAGTGCTTAAGGGCGCTTGCGACTTAGATAGAATGCATTTCTTAACCATCATAACATTTTATCTGAAATGAACAAGTATAAAAGGATTTCTTGGAAATAGTTCAGTCGAACTCTACTATAGGGAATCTGATTTTTAACAAATCTCCAGTTATACCAGGATTGAATTTTTTTAGTTTTGATCCTATCCAATTTCCTACGCCAGCGATGGTGAACCTGTGAACGCGAAATTATTTTAGGTGACACGAGTCACGCATTTCCGGAGCCCTCGTTTGCATAATACAAAAATACGTACTTGTCTTTTGCAACGGCCTCGTCATTTTCGACATGTGCTCTGCTTACCTCGAGTGATTTCTGTGGCATTCTTGGCAGACGCATGACCAGATGGAAAACAGATGATTCTATACGTGACACGGCACCAGAGTTAAATTAGGGTTTTTCCGAATTTTGATACGCCGAGCTCAAAAGGTTCGTTATCACTGTTCTATACATTAATAATCTTTTCTATGGTTATATAGAAACTCTATGAAAATCTTTTAGAACGATTTTTATTGAGATTTCTGACTAAATTATTTTCATAAATGCTTTAGATTTCCTGCGAATTTTAACTGAAAGATGACTAATCCTTTTAACCCACCATGCTTAGATTATATTAGAATAGAAAAAAAACCCTCTTTACGTGTTAAAATTATTTTAATTTCACAAAAATGTGATGCTGCTGCATAATTCTAACTGGAATAAAGTAATTGTATTCTTACGGATTTTGTATTTATTTAGCTATTTAATTAGAATTGCAATTAAAATTGTTTTATATTCCCGCGCAAGGCAGCTCGTGATGAATTTGAAAAAAAGAAAGCGCTGGAAAAGTAAAAATGCAAGAGCGCGTGCATTTAATATTTAATGTATAAATATCTCGTAATTGTATTGTTTAGCTATCGAGAAAATAGATTTTACCAGAATATTCTCGTGAATAATTAAAAAGCTTATAAAAGCTGGATTAAAACATCTCAGTTCAGTTGTAGCTTTTTTAAGCACTGTTGTTTACTTAGTGCTGTTATTGATTGTAGCGAATTCGCTATGAGATCGAATTAACTTTCTCTGTATTTTGAATTAAGTTGTATTCAACATTGCAGTAGTTCAAAATATAACTGCTGGGAGATATTGTGATATTGTACGAATATCTCTGAGGAAATATTTCAGCATTTTGTTTTATTTCTTGTGAAAGGAATAAATTTTATTAACTTTTTAATGACTTGTGTATTCAATCCATTACGAAACCGTACGCCCGCAACAGTATAATTATAACAAAGAAACTGTATAATTCTAACTCGTAATAAAGTATACTAAGGAACTATTTAAAAAACCTTGACTTAGCTTCAATACATGCTTTATATATATATCACAAGTTTTATGATTTCTATTGGAAAAGGAAGGTGCATAAAGTTGACAAAATTATCCCTAAGAAGACTGGGACTTCTCCAGAAACTTAATTATTTAAACGTGTAATTTTATAATCAGCCAAGACAAAACAGCACGATTTGTAATAAAACATTAATTTATGAAGAGATTTTTACGAACCAAAAGGTGTTATTCCAGATGTTCTTTCTTCTCTTTACCTAATATAATGTACGCTCTCAATTTTAATTAAACAAGATTTCACATTTTATTATATTTAATAAATTTTCTTATTTTGAATTCATGCGTTACTTTAAGCATTCTCCTTTAGTATAAAAAACAGCGGAAGAATATTCATCAGTTTAAAAAAAATATTGATCAACTTACCTGTTAACTTCGCGAACGTCAACTCCTCAGATCTTCGTCAAAAATATTTTTAATAATAAGGAGAAAACAATAACTGCTGGACTGTCATTATTTGAAAAGTAATTAACGATGGGAAAAACATTTGCTGCTTTCGCTCTTTTCCGTATGTAGAAAATTCCTTTTAACCTTGATGGACAGGTATACTGATGCAATAGGAAAAATAGGTCGTAAACCTCAGACTATTCAATAATAGCTGTTTGAAAATTAATAGTCCAAAGGGATTTAGTCCCGAAGGACTATTACTTTCGTTTTGCGATTTTGCGTTGATTCACTCTGAATGCCCGATTCACTTTTCAAATTGTTGCCACTAAATGTTATCGCTCTGCATTAAAGTTTAAAAAAGGAAAAATCTGCATAAATATATGCATGTTATTATTATTATTATTTTTTTTTGACGTAGCTTTCTCTTCAAAAATCGTCTGCGTGCGTTGCACGGGAAAATAAAAAGGAATTTTAATTACAGTTTTAAATAAATAGCCAAATAAATGTGAAATTCGTAACAATATTCTCTAAAACTTTAACGAATTTTTCATTAACAAACTCAAAGATTTCAAAGCCAGCAATACCAACGTTGTACAGAAAAACATTTTTATCTCCAGCGCGTGAGAGCGTGTACCGAAATTTCTAAAGATATGCTCAATTTAAAATTATTTTGCGATATTGCTGTTGAACTGAATTTTATGGTTTAAGTGCGAAGAACATGGTATTTAACAAATAAAGGTAACACACAAAATGTTAAATAAACGTCACTTTGGACGTAATTTAAAATCTGAAACATTTCAGATTTTTTTTTTTTTTTTGTTTGGATTTTGTTTGCTATAACCAATTTCTTTAACTCGCGTTTACATGTATAAAATGTAGTGTCAGACATGAACTCTAGTATACGCTAATTAAAATTTAAAAAAAACACTTTACCCATTGTGTTCCTTATTTTAAAATCATTTTATGAAAATATGGAATTAAACATTGCAATATATAAATATTTTTATACATAAAATATATATGAAAGTATGTTTTATGTACTATTCAAGGCAACTTTATTTACTGTTAACTAGCACGTTACTTTTTTCCACTTTGCATCGTTGACAGTACAGCCAGCACTGACTGGATATAAGGTCTGTACCACATATGGCGTATTCAGCCCTTATGCCCAGCTAATGGATGAAACTCTATATACTTTCTATCCCAACAAGACAGTACAATGAGGATGACTAGCAGAAAAGTTTCAAACTGCGGATGATAACCGCATATACGGAAGAGATACGTATTCAAGATAATATTTCATGAAGTAGGATATATTTAATATTATGCAGCTATAGATTACTTCACAATTGCATGCAATACAGCTTTCATATATTTAACAATATTGTGCAGTTACAGGTAATAGTAGATTTTTTTTATTTCCAATGGCTAGGCAAAACGTTACAAAGAACTAAAATCTTACAAACAAAGGATTACAAAAAATAGAACAAAGAACAAAAAGACCGAAGTCATTGCCTAAGGAGCACTCTTGCTTCTCAGTATCTCAACTCTTCTGTAAGACCATGAAGAGCCCCACATCAAAGCAGGTGGTCCCTCTCCATTTCTTCTCCAGGATTACAAAGTGGGCAAATAGGATCGCTTGAAATGCCTATGCGGTGCAGGTGGGCGGCAAGGCAATCATGTTCTGTAAACAGATGGAAAGCCGCAACTGCATTGCGTATTGGACTATCGGAAATTGATAGCAATTAGAATCTATAGGACTATCGGACTATCTATAGGACTATAGGACTGTCGGGAATTGATAGTAGATATTTTTCAGTTGCATATATAATTACATGCTTTTTATGCTACAAGTGTTTGACAAGTTATTTGAGTACTTAATAATACTATGCATTTTCGTAATAGGTGAATACTATATAAATATGTTGTTGCATTGTGACTTATCTCACTTGTCTGTCAATAATATCAGCAGAAGGCCACGAAATTCATCGTGGCAAGCACAGCAAGGTGTAACAGCTTTAGATATTGTTGCAATAATAATCATAAACTTTTAAAATAGTTGAATTTGAAATATATCTGTTAATAAATGGCAATGTTTGAAACGCCAACACGAGAGCTGCGTGCGGTTCTCGCACGAAGTAAGATAATGATTTTTAATTTAAAAAGAGATAGAATACGTTTTTGGCTGTTGATTTTTGATGTTACCTTTTCTTCGACTTATATGTTGCAGTTATGAAATTGATCTATTAAATAAAGTTTGCTGTGTTCCAATGGAGTTTGCTTTAATTACGAAACAAGCATTACAGTCTTAATTATTTTTGGAGGCACCGACGAGATAGAATAATCGTGCGTGCTTTTGAAATGAAAGCACATCTCCTGGAAAGCAAGGTATAGCATTTCTTTATTCCCAATTTCAAACGATATTATAAAGTTATTTGAACGAATTTTGATTTTAAACACTGCAGAAAAGCATACGAAAATGTGTTTTGCATCGTTGCAAATTTTAGTATAACTGTGCAAAAGTTTTCTGTGTTCTAAACTCAGTTTACTATTCCGTACTTAGTTTGAAGTGTCCATCATTGGACTTAGTTTGAAGTGTCCATCATTGGACTTAGTTTGAAGTGTCCATCATCGGACTTAGTCTGAAGTGTCCATCATTGGACTTAGTTTGAAGTGTCCATCATTGGACTTCGATAGTTTGAAGTGTTCATCATTGAACTTTAATACTCAAGTTTATCTTGCATTTTTACATATATATTTGAGTCGTAAATTATTGTATGTTATTTTATGGTGCATCACTGCATATCAACTGATGGTAACAGTCATAGGTTGTTCGGAATAAATGTGGTATTGCTTATTCTGAGCATTTAAACAAGTGCATTTAATTCCTTGTTGCCAGAGCACTTTATTTATTTATTGCAATTAAGTTGAGCTATTTTGAGGAAGCGTAAAGAACAGGGTGTTCGTAAACTTAAGAAGTAGAAAAAAATGTCTTTCTTAGGAAGAGCTCGTAAGGAGGATTTGCAGAATCTCGCAACTGAACTAGGTGTTCAGGTGACTGCTGATTTGAAAATAGTTGATCTGAAACAGAAAATTATTGAGAGCAGAGATTATGACGAAGTATTCGTCAAAGAAGTCTTAAACACGATAATAGAGGACCGAAAAGAGAGGGAAGAAAGAGAGGAACGTAGGAGACAGGAAGAGGAACGTAGGAGACAGGAAGAGGAACGTAGGAGACAGGAAGAGGAACGTAGGAGACAGGAAGTAGAGGAACGTAGAAGACAGGAAGAAGTAGAGGAACGTAGGAGACAGGAAGAAGTACAGGAACGTAGGAGACAGGAAGAAGTAGAGGAACGTAGGAGACAGGAAGAAGTAGAGGAACGAAGAAGGAGAGAACAATATGATTTAGAGAGATTAAAACTTGAAGTTGAGATAAAGTCTCAAACCACCGGACAGGTCCGGGCGAAAACGGAATTGCGACATCTGATGCAGAAATTTGACGACAAAGAAGGAGATATCAGTCTATATTTATCACTGTTTGAAAGGCAAGCAGAATGGGCTCAAATTGATAAAGAAGAATTTGTATCTCATTTGCTAGGACTACTTCCTTACGAAGTAACACAAATAATAGCTAGAGAACCATCTGATAAAGCTAAAGATTATGAACATGTGAAGACTTTATTGCGACTTTATTACTTTATTGCAGGATTCGAACCCGAGCTCTTCGGTAGGCAGTCAGCAAATACTGCAAGGTTGTTCTTTACGAAAACTGGGACGCAACTTCCAATTTTTCGCAGGGGCAATTTGATCACTCCCTGTGATGCACTACTGGGAAACATTCTTAATGATGAGACGGTTAAATGACCGATGTATTTTGACCATTCCCTACAAATGTGTTAAGTTATAAGGTTTCTCCTTCAATCTCTTGACTTTCTTTGTGAGCATACGCTGTGAAACCCTATGTGGAGGACAGTGAGCAAATCTAGGCTATGTCCTTTAGTGTTGAAGAACTACAAAGTCAGAAAAGAGGGTTTAAAGTGACTCTTTAATTCAGATAATTACAACTCTCCAATTTGAGAGTAAGCCACTACTTGGCCTGAACTAAAATAATATGAAATAAAGTGTGTTAACAAATTCAAATACCTAACTTAGCTTAAGTAGGACGGCGAGGGAAGCTTAACTCTTAGTGAAATGCAATAAATGCGAATTTCACTAGCAAACACTGGTAATTGCAAATGCCTATGAAGCCGAACTTTTAGTAGACAGAGGAAATCTTTGCGCGCACAGCCTTACGGCGATAAATCCAAGGCTCTGTCTTTCCCCTCGTTAACTCCTGCCTTTTAAACTGCTAACAGATATATGCGATTTGCATTAATATTTCGCTCGCGCTAAATTCGGGCAGCAACTGAAACTTTGAGATATCGATAGGAAAGTTCAAACTAAAAATAATTTGGTTAATTAAAATAATGAATGCTACAAAGTTGCTCCCAGAATTTAGTAGTCTGAAACTAAGTAGCCTAAAATCGGCTTTTAGTGAAGATGCTAAATTCTAAATCTAAATTTTCCTTCCTATTCGCCATCCTTTACAATTGTAAGTTTTAAATTTAGTTTAAATCTCTGTTTGTGTCTTAGATATTTTAACATAGAATATCTTTTTCCTTCTTCACATCAAAAAGATCCATCAGGAATTTGGCTTGACTGATACTATTTGGTTCCTTCCAATCTGGAAGGAAATAAATTTTAATTTCATGTTATAAGTACATTTCACCTGAAAAGTACAACATTCCCTTCCTCTGATGCTTTCCGTAATGACTTTTATTCGCGCTTTAGGTATTCGCGTTTTTTAATTTCTATTAGCGCTTTTCGCCAAACGCATTCATTTTACACTCATTCATTTTTAAAACTTCCCCCTTGTTCTCTGGCCAAATGTAGTGTTTGTGAAAAACACGCAGTTTTACTTTGTCAAGTGTTCACAACTACCACCTGACTTCAATTCTATTGGGGTTAATTCTTCGACTTTCAAGACCTCAGACCTCCCCTAAAACAAATCTGAAATGCCCTGAGGTTCTAACATGAAATGAACTTTAAACTTTTGTGTGAAACCAGAGAACACTACGTACAACATTCAAACATTTCAATTGCATTTCATACATATAATTCATTCTTTCAATCTTCAATTCAAATTTTCTTTAAATGCTCATTGCGTTAAATAACACTTATATATTCACTTTCTAATTTAGCGCGCTTTACGCTTTTACATTACATTTTAATTTTAACTTGCGTATCCTTTACGCTTTTCCAAAATATTCGATATAAACAAAACCAGTGCTTAAGGCTTACAACAAATCATGCATTACATAGAAAACAGTTTTACATTAAATGCATTCATTATTTATACATAGAAAAATATAATACAACAGTTTTGCTATACAACTTACGTACTAGTTGCTTTTAATTAACACAATTCAATTTCCTATTTACAGAGAGTCTTTTGACTAAAATCGATGAATCCCATGTTCTGGATTACAAAGAACATTTCACGAAGTCTCACAGTTTTTCAACTGAACTCTCGAATTTCTTCCGCTGCATAATTAAGTTGTTCCTTCAAGCGTGTCCTTTACGCTTTCGGCAACCGGCTTTTGACTCGGGTAACTTCCCTTTTAAATCTGCAACTTGCACTTAAATCAGAAACATAACTGTGTGAATTTTAAAAGAAAATAAAGAATCTACTTATCTTTCTGCCAGTCTTTTAGGCGTTTTTTTGTCCATTCCTGAAAGGTTGGATATACTGTGGCTTGGGCTATTCTTTGCTTGTTACTCCTAGATTGAAACTCTGGGGCTGCCTTTCGTTTGGTCGATCTTCTTTCCTCCAGAAACACCTTGTTGGGACGAATGGTGGGTGGCGCTTTCCGTTTGTGCTGAAGTCTTTGCTCCCTCTCCAGACTGGCTCGTTCCTTCTCCTGCACTCGTAGGCTCCTTCGTTGTGGGTTGGCACCTTCGGCGGCTCGCTTCTCGCCGTTCTGTTCCCTCCGTAGTGGTGGAGCTTTCATAGTGTTTTCATTTGGACGTTCCTTCCTTAGACGCTTTGGTTGCTGAGACTGTTGCTTAGCGTTTGTCCTTTTTTCTTTTTGGGGTGGTCTTTTCTTTGGCTGCGGCTTCCTCTCTTCTGGTAACCTCCTTTTCAAACTGGGTTCTCTTGTTTTTGAGGGACCTGGTTGGGGCTCTTGAATCTTAGAAAAATTCTGTGAGGCTGGACCCTGCAACATGTCTTTCAAAATATTATTATTAGCTCTTCGATAATAATGTTTAATTTGATCGAAATTTGCCACAGTCTCTTCGCCCTTCTCATTCTTTAAATATGCACGGCATTCAACTATTCTTGTAATTTCAAAAGGACCATGCCATCTTGGGCAAAATTTTGCGACCTTATCTTTTGCTGCGCATGAAAGTGCGTGGGCTTGTTTCAACACCTCCTCCCCCACTTTATATTCTACGGTTCTTCTTTTTGAATCGTAGTAAATCTTTTGTTTCTTTTGCGCTTCCCGGGAGCACTTTTCTGCCTCCTTCAACATTTTTTCTATTTCACCCATTTGAAATTCCGGCGCTCTATCTTTCACATAAAATAATTTATCTAAGGGGGTCATTATCTTCCTGCCCAAAAACAATTCGGCGGGGGATTTCTTCGTTGTCTCGTGCTTAGCCGTTCTGAGGGCGAATGCAAATTCTTCGACGCAGTCATCCCAGTTAGAATGGTGCTTTTGCACATAATTTCTAATCAATTTTACAATATTCTTATTTACCCGTTCCGCTATATTTGATTGTGGGCGGTAGGGTACCATTTTCATATGCTTAATGCCCAACTTGTCACACATCATTTTAAATGTACTGCTTACAAACTGGGGACCATTATCGCTAATCACCCTCGCTGGACATCCATATCTTAAAATATATTTGTTCAAAAACGAATCTGCAACGACTTTTGCTGAAGCCCGCTTAAGTGGTATCAACTCAACCCATTTACTGAAATGATCCACAATGACTAATAAAAATCGTGCCTTATTTACATGACTCCTGGGGTAGGGGCCTAAGAGGTCAATACCAATTATTTCATTGGGGAACCTAGACTCAATACTAGTTAATAACCCGGCCGGGCGGAAATTTACGTCATTATTTATCTGACACGTGTGACAAGTCTGGCAGTAATTTTTAACTATCTTTTGTAATTGCGGAAAATATACCGCCTCGCGTACGCGTTGTATTGTTTTTCTAATTCCAAAATGGCCCGAGACAGGCGAATCGTGGAGCTCTTGCAAGATACTTAAAATTAATTTGGCCGGGATGACTGGTCTGTATTCACTATTTTGATTCGTAACTTTAGTATAAAATAAGAGACCATCAATGATTTCATAGTTCTGTGCTCTGCTTCGTATTGCATTAATGTCTATATGCTGGAAGTTATCTGGGTCTTTTAAATAATTATAAATATTTCCGAATTCGGGATCCCTAGCAATTTCTTCTATTACAGTCTCTCGAGAGTCAATGACCTTTGCCTGAAGCATCGCTATTTTTACTTTCTCGCCGTTCTCGTCTAACTTTATTCTAGATAATGCGTCGGCCACTACATTGTCTTTTCCCGGTGTGTGTTTGATAATGAGATTAAATTCTTGCAACTTTAGGGTCCACCGAATTAAGCGTGGCGAAAGATTCTTTCCTGAAAATAATCTGGTAACTGCCGCATGATCTGAATATACTGTTACGGGAGAACTCCCAAAATATACACAAAATTTTTGAACAGCTGCGAGCACTGCTAAAGTTTCACGCTCCGTTGCCGAATAATTTCTTTGCGTATCATTCAATGTACGACTAAAAAAGGCAATCGCTTTTCTATTTTGTGTTAACACGGCTCCGATTGCGTAATCTGATGCGTCTGCATAAATTTCTAGACCCTTGTCTTTCTCTGGGAACTTTAGAACCGGTGCATTAATTAAAGATTCTTTTAACTTCTCAAACGCGGCGTTTGCTTCTGAAGACCACGCAAAACGAACTCTTTTCCTTCTCAACTTTAACAATGGTTCAGCAATTTCTGCGAAATTTTTAATAAAAATTCTATAATATGAGCACATACCCAAGAAAGTCGCTAACTTTTTGGCTGTATTCGGAATTGGGTAATTTTTCACTGCTATAACTTTAGATTTATCTGTTTCAATCCCCCTTTGAGAAATTTTGTACCCTAAATATTTGAGTTCTTTTGCCGCGAATTTACATTTCTTAATGTTCAATTTAAGTCCTGCATCTTTCAAAAGAGTAAAAACTTCTCGAAGGTCTTTAATATGTTCTTCCAGCGACTCTGAAGTAACAATTATATCGTCAAGATAAATAAATGTACTTTTTCCTATTACCGGCCTTAAAATTTTGTCCACGCAGCTCTGAAATGTGGCCGGGGCTCCCGACAATCCAAAAGGCATACCCAAAAAGCCATATGTACCGTATTTTGTTATGAATGCTGTTTTGTGAACATCTTCCGGCTTTATGCTTATCTGAAAATATCCGGATGTCAAATCTAGGGTGGTTATGTATTTTGTCGATTTAATACTTCTTAGAATTTCATCAATTACCGGAAGTGGGTAAGTTGGAAATTTTGTTATACTATTAAGCTTTCTGTAGTCAATAGCGAACCTGTACCTTAATGGATCAGTTAACGGCAAATCATTATTTTTCTTA
>KK120388.1:12070-51559 GCA_000611955.2 Stegodyphus mimosarum | reverse complement strand
GTTGTTCGGAATAAATGTGGTATTGCTTATTCTGAGCATTTAAACAAGTGCATTTAATTCCTTGTTGCCAGAGCACTTTATTTATTTATTGCAATTAAGTTGAGCTATTTTGAGGAAGCGTAAAGAACAGGGTGTTCGTAAACTTAAGAAGTAGAAAAAAATGTCTTTCTTAGGAAGAGCTCGTAAGGAGGATTTGCAGAATCTCGCAACTGAACTAGGTGTTCAGGTGACTGCTGATTTGAAAATAGTTGATCTGAAACAGAAAATTATTGAGAGCAGAGATTATGACGAAGTATTCGTCAAAGAAGTCTTAAACACGATAATAGAGGACCGAAAAGAGAGGGAAGAAAGAGAGGAACGTAGGAGACAGGAAGAGGAACGTAGGAGACAGGAAGAGGAACGTAGGAGACAGAAAGAGGAACGTAGGAGACAGGAAGTAGAGGAACGTAGAAGACAGGAAGAAGTAGAGGAACGTAGGAGACAGGAAGAAGTAGAGGAACGAAGAAGGAGAGAACAATATGATTTAGAGAGATTAAAACTTGAAGTTGAGATAAAGTCTCAAACCACCAGACAGGTCCGGGCGAAAACGGAATTGCGACATCTGATGCAGAAATTTGACGACAAAGAAGGAGATATCAGTCTATATTTATCACTGTTTGAAAGGCAAGCAGAATGGGCTCAAATTGATAAAGAAGAATTTGTATCTCATTTGCTAGGACTACTTCCTTACGAAGTAACACAAATAATAGCTAGAGAACCATCTGATAAAGCTAAAGATTATGAACATGTGAAGACTTTATTGCGACTTTATTACTTTATTGCAGGATTCGAACCCGAGCTCTTCGGTAGGCAGTCAGCAAATACTGCAAGGTTGTTCTTTACGAAAACTGGGACGCAACTTCCAATTTTTCGCAGGGGCAATTTGATCACTCCCTGTGATGCACTACTGGGAAACATTCTTAATGATGAGACGGTTAAATGACCGATGTATTTTGACCATTCCCTACAAATGTGTTAAGTTATAAGGTTTCTCCTTCAATCTCTTGACTTTCTTTGTGAGCATACGCTGTGAAACCCTATGTGGAGGACAGTGAGCAAATCTAGGCTATGTCCTTTAGTGTTGAAGAACTACAAAGTCAGAAAAGAGGGTTTAAAGTGACTCTTTAATTCAGATAATTACAACTCTCCAATTTGAGAGTAAGCCACTACTTGGCCTGAACTAAAATAATATGAAATAAAGTGTGTTAACAAATTCAAATACCTAACTTAGCTTAAGTAGGACGGCGAGGGAAGCTTAACTCTTAGTGAAATGCAATAAATGCGAATTTCACTAGCAAACACTGGTAATTGCAAATGCCTATGAAGGCGAACTTTTAGTAGACAGAGGAAATCTTTGCGCGCACAGCCTTACGGCGATAAATCCAAGGCTCTGTCTTTCCCCTCGTTAACTCCTGCCTTTTAAACTGCTAACAGATATATGCGCTCGCGCTAAATTCTCGCTAAATAAATATCTCGCTCGCGCTAAATTCGGGCAGCAACTGAAACTTTGAGATATCGATAGGAAAGTTCAAACTAAAAATAATTTGGTTAATTAAAATAATGAATGCTACAAAGTTACATACGTCCGTTTATTTGGAACAACAAAAACGTTTTCGACGAGCTGCTATTATTATTCATTGCGGCATTTCGAAACAAATATTTGTCTGACGCAAATTGTTGTAAATGTATCTAAAATCATTTTGAAAGATATTATGTTCGTATTACGTACAGATTTCAACTGCGATCTTCATTTTATTTTAATTAGTTTTCTGTTTCTTATCTTTGATGTCAAAATAGTCATATTTCAACATATAAGAAAATGTTCGTCCAGCTACGAATAATGTTGCTTAAATGGTAATTGAATTGGACGATTAAATAACAGATAAGATTGGCACCAGGAAACCGTTTATGGTTTATGACGCATGTCGATTTAAGTTCTTACCTAATATCGAGTACGCGATCTTTTCCTTTATATTCTTCCATAAATGACTGCAAGAAGTTTTCTCATTAGCGACTGAATATCAAAGACACGGACGCTTCAAATTTAAATTTATTTCGATTATAACAAAGAAAACGAAGACTATCTGCCTTAGGGAGGAATGGAGGACTTTTAAGGGAAAATGGTTCCCAATCACGTTGTATTTGAAAAACAAAACTACAATATCTCCCATGCAAGCAGCCCTTCGCAGAGATTTGAACCTGAAGTCAAAAAGAGCAGAGTCCAACGTTCTTCTTATTCGGTCACTAGTGAGCAATAAATGAACGGTTGCCCATGTGTTATCATGTTCAATTATCCAGCAATGTAATATAGTGATTGAAACGTGCAAACACCTGAATCTAAGTTTAAATAAGTCCTAAATAAATAATTTAGATCGATAAGGAAAGTTAAGCAAGTTTCAGCGTGATAAGTGATAGCATGAAATTACTAATTACTAGGTTTGTGACATAGATTTTTGAATTTCAACAGTCTTTTTAACAGAGGTTATGGATATACATACGTACACTTGTGAGAAAAAGCTAAAAATGTTTTGAAATATTTTAAGATTCTAATAGATCTAAATCTCCTTGAAGTTATCGACGTATAATGGGAAGACCTCTTGGCAAGTGTATAAGACACAATTTTCAATAGTTGCGGATGCGAACGGATGGGATTCCCAAGCTAAGGCTTGTCATCTCGCCGCTTCACTGAGAGCATACACAGCGGATATCCTGCAGACTCTTCCCGAAAACCAGCGACTAGACTTCGAAGCTCTGTCCGGCGCACTGGAACTGCGCTTTGGGGAGAAATGTTTGAAAAACTACAGTAGGCTTCAAGTGCATTCTATGCATTACGAATCTGTACCCACGCAACAATATATTAAGTGATAATAAATAAGCAGGTATCCTATTCCAAATTTTATTCTAGTTATAGCAAGAAAAAAATATAATGGATTCAGAATAAAAATTAACTCATCTATGTTACGTAAAACTTTCCCAGTATGTAATTACTGACCCATGCTTTTATACAAAATAATATTAAAATAATATTGAGAATAATAGTACAAAAATTTATCAATCTGGAAATATTTTTTTACTTAAATAATGTTACGAACTGGTCTTGTACCACCATTACTGAGGGCTATCACTGTTCACTCTGTAGCATTCCTGTAAATAAGATCCCTTTTTTGGTGGAAAAAAAATTATTGATTTATTCTGTTCATAGCAGTTATGCAAATTACTTAATGCATTAACATCAGAAATATTTTTCTGTCCTGCTGCTTTATTTAAGTATAAATGCAAACATTTCTCTCTTCAGCTTTGTGCACGATTCCTGAACATAATTTCAACCTTTTTAAAAATATCTCGGTCAATACTTTCTTTTCGCCATCGACGGAATAGCTGGCCCACTGGGTTAGGTGCTTTTCAGCCTGTTGGATCCCGTCGATGGAATTTAAAATATATATATATAAAGAGTTAGTAGTGTGTCCTCCTGCAATTGACCACCCTAAACGAGGAGCATTGAAATAAGGACCAGAACGTGGAAAGAAGGTGCATGATGGGGACTGCTGAGACTAAGGGGAACACTTATTATGGTGTATGTTAGGCAGACAGTTATAAAGTTACGGTACATGTTGGGCATACACTATTATGGTACATGTTAGGCATACAGTTATATTAAAGATATGCTATATAATCAGGTACAGATGCAAAGACGAACAAATACATTGTACATGTTAAGCATACACTATTATGGTACTTGGTAGGCATGCAGTTATATTAAGGAAATGCTATATAATCAGGTACAGATGTAACGATGAACAAATACGTTACAAACTGTGGGATACGTTAAAAGAGTTCTGGATTAATCATAAAATTAAACATAATTGGGAATAAAACAAGGAAAATAATAATAATAAGTAAGACATTAAGTAAATTAATATATGTACAGAGCGGGCTGCTGACGGCACGATGTCCAAGAAAAGAAGTCACTCCAGGCTGTCAGCAATGCTTTTAGCAACGGTAGTGCAGTCTCTAATGCGACTGAGCGCATATTTGTTCTTAATTGTGCTCTTACACCATGCCGGCATATTGATTGGAGCTGGTCTTTTTAAATGTGAATTCTCTGTGTGAGGGCAATCAAACAGATAATGATCTGGATCACCAGTACTCCCACAAATACATTGGTCACTGTCTCTTAGGCGAAATCTGTGAAGATACGACATATATGGGCCATGCCCTGTCAGATACTGTGTGAGGTGCGAGGAGCTGCTATTTAAATTCTGGTTAACTTCTGGTTGGAAATCATACAGTCTTCTGCCTGTGGTGCTTGTCTCCCAGTAGTTTTTCCACTGCTTCATTAGTTCACATTTGAGTGTAGTTTTCAGATATAAGTGCGGAAGGGGCACAACAATGCTACTCACATAGGGTTCATTGGCTGTGCCTTTTGCAATCATATCCGCTTCTTCATTTCCTTTAATCCCCGTATGGGCTGGGTCGGTCTTGGTCAATACTGGTCATATAGAAATCAGACTTCTTGCATTTTATCTTTCAGAATGATTATAATAATTTTTTAAATTAAATAGCCTAATAAACGAGAGCCATATAAAAATTTAGATTCCGTAATTTTTGCAATTTTTAAAAATTTAAAAATGCGTAATACGAACGATTTCCTTATAATAAAGGCAATACTTTCCTTATAATATCATAAAGATATTTATAGGCGTTATCTATGTATAATATTTGATATACACTCTTAGACAAAAAAAAAAAAAGATGCACCAAGAAGGAGTTATCCGAATGGGACGACAATCGGTAGAAGTGGTACAAAAAAACAAATGATTACAGTTTGAGAAAAATTGGATGATTTATTGAAGTGATAGAGCTTCCCAAAGTGAAAAAGTCAGCAACGCGTTTGTCTACCTCTGGCCCTTATGCAAGCAGTTATTCGACTTCGCATCGATTGATAGAGTTTAGTTAGATCATCAACATCCCGAGCTGGTTGGAGGGCCCTGCCCATAATGCTGCAAACGTGCTCAATAGAAGAGAGATCCGGCGAGTTTGCCGGCCAAGCTAATGTTCGGCAAGCACTAAGGCAAGCAGTAGAAACATAAACAGTGTGGGGGGGGCATTATCTTGCTGAAATGTAAGCCCAGGGTGGCGTGACATGAAGGGCAATACAACGTGTCTTAGAACTTCGTCGACGTACCGCTGTGCTGTAAGGTTGTTGGTATCACACCGCTGTCTGGGGCGTCTCCAGACTCGCCTTCGCTAGTCATCGGGGCTCAGTTCAAAGCGGGACTCATCGCTAAAGACTATTCTACTCCAGTCAGTGACATTCCAGTGCGAATGAGTCCGACACCACTGCAAACGGGCTTGACGTTGTAGAGAGGTCAATGGTAGTCGGCGCAAGGGTCGCCGTGACCTCAGCCCTCCTTCTGTGAGCCGTCTATGAATGGTCCTTGCGGTCACTGAAGCACTAGTTGCACGTACAATGACCATAATGATGCATCTGTGGCTGTGAGTGCCGCTCTGACGATTGCTCAGTCTTCACGTTCTGTCGTTTCTCCAGGTCTACCGCTTCCTTCTTGACGCTGTGTGCGGTCATGGTTCACGAATTCCTGCCAACATCGTCTAATAGTGGCTCCGCTCCTGCTCAATTGTCCAGCTATTCGCCGATTAAACCAACCGGCTTCTTTGAGCCCAACTACACGACCTCTCAAATTCTGACATCTGCGCATATCGTTCCTGCACCTGTATGCGAGGCATAGTTACTGTCTACCAGAGAACGCGGAATGAAATTCGTGAAGAATTTATGACCTGGAATCTTAATTTCTCCTCTTAAATATCCTGCCACTTGCGCAGATCAGATGTGCTGTAGCGACAACCTTCCATTCATTGGAAGCCAAAATATAAAATTTTGCATTTTCCATCGAAACCTGAATGTATATCAATTTATGTCCAATTTGCTATATATCTTCTCGACGCGTCGTTTTTTTTTTCCGTCTAAGACTGTATTCTTCACTATTATTGTTAGGCGTTTTAATTCAGTTTTAAGGTTATGAATTTAAAATTATTATCAACATTCCAGAACGACGAACAAACTTGGACGATGAAAACCTTTAATTATTATTATCATTATTAACTATGACAAAATATCGAGAATATGTACATCAGAGAATAGAAGTCTTTGTGAAGGATTTTCTCAGAAAATTTCACATTTCCTTTGTAAATAAACAAACCGTATTCTTCCATTGAAACCAAATCCAAGATTACCTTTCTACGTCTATAGATGTTCAGTAACCCTAGGGCCACATGATGACTGAATTCCATTTTATCAGTTTTTGCACTCTTTAACTCTTATTTCACTATTTCTATTCTTATTAGCAAAATCAGCGGATTTAAAACTTATTACGTTAAAATAAAGCTTTAATATCAATATTTTTACTTACCCAACTTAAATGGTGATTAACCCAATTTAAATACGAAGGATACTTTTAAGTTTTTCGGTTGTCGCGAAAATATCGTGATGCAGATTGGAAGTATTAGGCTTCACTAAGTAGGAAAAATATTGTTGCCATATCTCAGGAGTATTTTTTTAGGAAAGGAAACCAATATTCTGTATATTACAACACTGAGCATAAAGCAAAATTACTCACGCAATAATCTTCACGCTATAAATTTATTTCTGTATGTATGTATGTCTTAAACAAGGAACTTAATTAAAATCATTAGTTTTGTATCATTTTACTCTTCTGATCTAACGAATAGTTGCTTTTCCAAAAGAATTTCGCTTAATTTGTTAAGGAAGAAGTTACGTGAAACAGAAAAAGTTCGGGACAATTACAACAAGGACATTATCATAGAATTTTCAAACAGTAATAAACTTAAAAACAATACGTTAAAATAAACAAACCATGCATTGTAAAGCGAACGAAAGGTCTTCCACGAGAAAATGACAGAGTGAAACGGGGATGCAAGAAATTTTTTTATACTATGAGCAATTATCTTCTTCCGAGTCCAATTCTCTTGCTAGGACTTTTTTATCTTCCAGTGATTATTAAGTTTACTGTGTATCAATATATCAACTGACATATGTACTTAATGAGGAGTATTATCAATAAAAATATAGTACATAAGTCATATGAAATTAATAAAAATATCTATCATTTTGGAGCATTTTTAAGAATTTTTTCCTCGTATTAATAAAATAGCAAATATAGATATCAGTCCTTTTTCTGCTTGCATTTTCATACTGTTCGCGTTGTTAAAATATAGGTGTGTCTGCTGTTTTGTTGACAATTTAAGATGTCAAATTTTTCAGGCTTTCAGAGGCGGCAAAATTATTGATGCCCATTTGCTACACAACTTCTGAGGTACTAGATGTTTTCCAAGCTCTGACACTGAAAGTTATGATAGCACATAAAAATTCACGGCAAGTATCTTCTGTCAAACACAGTAGGTGACAAATGAGAAAACGTAGAAATAGTATTAAAATAGTTTGTAAATAATAGTTTGTAATAATAAAAGGACTCTTAGAGAAACTTCAGAAAGTAATCATGACAGATTACCAGATCCTAAATTCTTGTACACAAATATTTATGCAAAACGTCATCTACAATGATGCCACGATTACAAATCCGGGTGGCCTGATATGTAAATCATTTAATCAATTGAAACATATTTCACCTTGTTCTGACACTAGGATATTGCGTATACCTGGAAAATTCTTACAGAAGCGTATGATCTGGATTATCTCATACCACCTACCAAGCATGGAAGCGATTTTGTTATGCTAAGAACAACTATGATATGACTTTCTGCAGATGCTGTCGTAACACTTTGTCGAGTTTGGTTTATTTAATTACTGCACCGCACTCGAGGGCTATCTGCCTAAGGGGAGGAATGCCTTCATGGAGTGCTTTCTAAGGAAACTATATCGTATACCTATTACACATGAGGAAAACCACGAAACGCCGATGCAGCCAACTTGTGTGCCGTGATTCAAAACCCGAACCGAATTATCACTCTTCAGCGTTTTACCGCTCGGCCACTCTTGGCTGCCTTAAGAAAACGAGTACCTCCAAGCACTGCGTCCAAATTTTAGAAATCCAAATCTATGAGGCAAAAATGTTGTTTCCTTGCAGGAGATAAGAGTTTTTTAGAGTAATAGTGTTTCCTTTAAACTAGATGTGTCTAGATGCAACTAGATGTGTCTTATCATGGTACGAGGAATACGAAGACGGAGTACAAGGTAACCCCTTGTGGTCTTTGACGTTCCGCTTGATGAAACTCTCATAGAGGGGAAACGAAGTGACTCAAGTGGTGGGAAGTTAATGTAACTATTTACCTGCACTCATATAAGCACGTTGCGCACATACAGCAAACACATCTTTTCTAGTGTCGAAGAGATATGAAGAAATATTCGAATATGTTATGCTGCTGTTAAAGATAGCTAGGCGTTGCTTCCAGAAGTTCAAGCTGGGAGATCTTTGTGATGAACACCACAGTGAACAACAGGAATTGGATTACAAGACCCTGAAGACAGCCAGAAAGCATGAAAGTAAAAAAACACACGGTGAACTTGCTGCGTTCTCCCAAGTTTTCAAATACAGTTAACTTTACTCGCACCGCATAGAGAAGATGACCGCACATTGTCGGAAGTCAACAACGAACAGTGAGTGACAGCCAGTATATCGTTGCTGTCTCAGTATGAAACACACCCATATTTTTTGGTCAGACGCTCACAAGTGAAGACATATTCCTTCAGTATGACACTCAGAAAAGTAAGTCAACTTTTAATCAGAATTCAAAAGCAGTTGCAAGTGAAGAAGCTGCTCGTCTCAAACTATTGACAAGGCGGCTAAAATTTTTTCTTCTCAACACACACAAACAAGAAGTTTCAGATTTTAATGGTCACCCAAAAAGATTTCTTAAGGAATTCCATGCTTTCGCTAATCTCGCAGTCTACAAATCTGCTCCTGTTCCTGCTAACCTATTTTTTTTCTCTCTCTCTTTTTTATGTCTTTTTAGGTTTATTATTAACCGTCTTCTTCACATTTGCACTACATGCAATTCAAAAACAAAATCACAACGTTTTTAAAAGTTGTTAAATGTTAAGAATTCTCGATACTGTATTAAGTGTTGCTTACATTTTGATATTTTTGTCAGTTCTTTCTCAGTTTATCATATCAGTATCCAGATTTCTTAATACATATATATAAAGAAGAAAGTCTGTTGGTTTCTCCTCTAATAACTTAGTCACAACTATAGCTATCGCCAAACTTTCTACAATTCTTTTCTGGGTCCTGGAAAAGGTCGAAGTCCACTTTAAACACACAAAAAAAAAAAAAAAAAAAAAAAAAAAAAAAAAAAAAAGTAGCTAAAATCAGAGATGTTAATTAAAAACTCGAAAACACGATAATTTTCGCCCTCATTTTTCTGAGTGGCAACAGTCTCGCAAGCTGGAAATCTGCTTAGTCAGCTTCGAAAGTTGTTGCCACTGCGCGCTTCCAAATTCTAGAGTTTGTTAATAAAAAGTTTGTAATTTTTTCGATGAAATAAAAATAACCTTGTCAAACATTAAATACATTATTCCAGAATAAAAAAATTCGTGGGACGCCATTTGGACTATTCCCATCTTCGTACGAACTTTAATTAGCCGATATGTTAATTAAAAACTCTAAAAGCGCTAATTTTCACACTCATTTTTCCAAGTGGTCTCGTGCGTTGGAGATAAAAACGCCTTATTTCGAAAAGTGTTGTTACTGCTCTCTTTTCAAATCGTAAAGTTTGTTAATAAAGAGTTTGCAAGTTTCACAAAATCTATATACATTGTTACGGATTTCGTATTTATTTAGCTATTATTTATTTAGAATTGTAATTAAAATTGCTTTATTTTCCCGTGCAACGCAGACGAATTTGAAGAGAAAGCTACGTCGAAAAAGTAATAATACAAGAGTGCGTGCATTTAATATTTAATAAATAAATATCTCGCAATTGCTGTAGCCATCCAGAAAAATCGAGATATTTATAGATTTTTACCAGAATGTTCTCGTGAATAATTAAAAAGCTTATGAAAGTCGAATTAAAACACCTCAGCTCAGTTGCAAAATGCTGCGTCGTTTTATATCGTCACTACAGGAAATATTGTCCAGTCAACTAAAACATCAGAATTAATAACTCACTGGTCCCTGGGGCTGATTCGTAAAAGTATTTAGGAGTGTATGTTGACAAATCACTAAATTTTGAGGAACATATTCAATATGTGACAAATAAAGTTAATCCCGCCTTTGTGGCCCTCTATTCAATATTGGGAAGGAAATCAAAGCTAAACCTCCTAACTAAAAGAACACTCTATATTACCTTAATCCGGCTAATAATCTTATATGCGGTTCCCGCCTGGGCTACAACGAACAAAACTGATAGGCAAAAAATTAACGCCCTTCAAAATAAAATCCTAAGAAGTATTGTGAACGCTCCATGGTTCATCCACAATTCCCAAATTCATAACGACCTGGATATTAACCCCATTCATGATCAGATCCTTATTAGTGCCCACAATTTCTTTAAGAAGATTAAAAACTCATCTTATGAAGCAATTAGAAACCTAATAAACTACAATCCGACAGAAGAACATGTAGTTAAGAGACCGCGAACTATCCATCATAATGCGTTATGGTGGTGATGTAAATTTGTATATATTTTTAATATTTCAAGAATTGTGTTTAAGTGTTGCGTTACCTTGCAAAGATAGGACTTTGTTTAACTGACAAAGCTGATGGACTTTGTTCTGCATATATATTTATTATTATTTTTTTTCAACTTTAATTTTCAATTACTTACAAAAAAAAGGACTTTGTTTATTCTTGCAAAACTTTAGGACTTTGTTATATTCTTAATTGTGTGAGTAAAAATTTAGCATCATTTAAATGCAAATTTCTACTTCAAGTTTACCACGCCCATAATAGTGCTCTGACCAATCACATAGCTCGCGCTAGTCACGTGTCTCCAACATCAGTGCCTTTTATTATTAACTTCACTTAAAAACTTAGCTACCCATTCATTTCGACTGCTGCTGCCATAGATGAAGGTTGCTTTTCTCGTGCTCATGCAACGCTAAAGAGTACTTGCCTATTGCCATAAGATTATTACCTTCGACTTCCTATCAACTGCTTAATTATTCCTTCAAATGCTTATTTACTGATTTTATTCAAGTATCGATTCTCGCCTTCGGGTGTGGTGTATATTATAACATACACCTCTAGTTTTAAAAAATTTTAATGGCCTCTGGTATAATGTTTAATTACTGGTTAGAACTCTTAGTAATTGAAGCCAGAAGCAAAGATATGATCCAAGATCAGCTCAGTTGTTGATGTTTAAAGCGAACTGTATGTTTACTAATGCTGTTGTTGATTGTAGCGAATTCGTCTGAGATAGAATTAGTTTCTCTGTTTTGAATTAAGCTCTGTTTCCCGTTTGAGATATTGTGATATTGTACGAATATCTCTGTGGAAATATTTCAATCTTTTTTCTTTCATTTCTTGTGAAAAGAATAAATTTTATTAAGTTTTTAAGGATACTATGCATTCAATCCTTTACGAACCTGTACGGATGCAACAATATAAAGAAAAATGTCTGTTTGTGTGTTTGTTCGCATTATTGATTTTTGATCAATTATGATCAATTTTTTGCCACATTTAATCGACTAAAATTGATATAATAACTACACAGATTGATATAATAACTACACAGATTGATATAATAACTACACTGTTGACCATTAATATTCCTACACAAAAAGGCGGCATAAAACAAACATCAAATTTGCGTGAAATTTACTAGATGCTGAAATATGCAATCGATCAGCATTTCACCATATGGCGCACAAAGCAGATATGAGTAAGGCCATCTACATTGTGTTTAAATGGGAAGCTAGCACAGCGGGTTTTCTCATTTTTAAAATGCGTTTGAACGTTGGTTGTTTGTGTTATGCCTCATGCAAAACGGAGGAATTTCTGGTAGCAAGCGTCAGAATTCGACTGCCGCATGATCATGAAATACCGGGACTGCGGTTAATCGTTCTGCGACTTTTCTACTCGTGTTAATCGAGGTCCCAGGCGAAAATGGAATCGGACAGCCATGCTGAATGCCATTGAAGGATCTCAGTGGGCGGCCTATTTACGCTTGAAACAGCAGACGTGTTTTTTCTTGACGTACATGTATACCTATATATACGTATATATATTTCTTTCTTCTTTTTTCTAATGGCCAGAAACCTTGCAATGTTATATAGTAGCGCGCATTTACCTCTTTGATTCAGTTATATCTTCAGGTATAAAAAAATATCTGAGCACGGCTCTCGTCTCGAAAAGTCGTCTCAAAATCGATGCTCTTTTTCAGAAATACGAAAGAAAAAAAACTGTGCATATAGGAATCAGCTGGTGTATTAACACCTAGTAAATTATGCTTAAGAAAACTTTAAATGCCAATTTTTTTTCCTTTCCTATGGTTTTAAGGCATCACATTTCAACATTTACAGAAATATTTGTACAACTTAAAAGCTGAACAAGGATTTATCTTCCTTTTACAAAAGTTAAAAGAATGAAGAAATGAAGATTGAAAATGAGCAGCAATAAATTTTGGGACTCATGATACTGGTTATGTGACCGATTTTAAAATACACAGCCTGTTCCTTTTAAAAAATAATAATTTTTTTAAAAAAATATTTATGAAAATAAATGAATCGGTATCTTTTCGAAGTGATGCCAAATGTTACACAATTATATAAAATCGGATTCTGATCTTAAAGTTTCTGTAACTTCCAACGAAAACAAACAGTACAAAGCTAAAATTAATAAAGCAATATTTGTGAATTTGTGATTCAAAATATTTGAAAAACTTTTCATCTTATCAGTTTATATATGATGCCCATATTAAATGATGATCTTATTAAGAACTTTGCAGCTGCTAAAGTAGGATAAGTACTTAAGAAAATGACAACCCATACATTAACTTCCAAAGTGACCGAGTAAGAATTTCTTTTGACAATTAATTATTTTAGGATATTATTTTTTAAACATATATTCATTTCTTTTATACTTAAATACGTTACATATTTACGTACATAAAATTGTCTGGAAAATTAATTTCATTTTAATTTGAAAATTTTGTAAAGGAGACGGCTGATATCAAGCTTTGTATAAAGTTGCTTCTTACCCACGAGGCGGTACTGTACTAGTTTCTGTCATCGTCTCACACAGGTACGAGTGGTAATCGGTATACAGCGATGCAGCAAAGTTATATTTTTCAAATTGAAATTAAAATACAGCACAGCAGTGGCAATAGGTATAGATTATTAGTAACTATAGGGTATTTATAGGTTGACGATGATTGGAGATAGATCACTGGAACTCATAGGACACCGCAGAAGGCACTAGAAGTGAATTAATATAAATTTAAAATTTCATATTAAACCGAAGTACACTAGTGCCTGTCGAAGCAGTTGATCACCGGTGACCTATACGTTAGTAAACAGTTCGTCCAAGGCAGTTGGCACGTTACTAACAGTTGGCGCTTTCTATTTTATGGACCTTGCAGTTGGATCTTTTAGTTTAATGACCTTATAATTAACGGTTATAATATAAGTTCATTAGCGTAGAGCAGTTCAATATACTTAGACAAATTGCTCAAATTAAGTGAAACCGAAGGGCACTGCTAACTGTCAAGCCCATGATCACTGGGAGCACCAAGACCATTCGTACTGATGTCTTGTGGATTTCCAGTCACCAGAGAAGGGCTCTGCAGTGTCAGTGAAAAGACTTGCTGATGCAAATGGATGATTAGTGTTTAGTAGCGTACTTAAAGTATAACTCTGCGATAGGAATTAACTTATTATGGGCCATCAGTCTAACAGTTAGCTAGCAGATCTACCTTAACATGTTGGTGAGTTATAGCTATTAACAACTATATAACTACACACATACAAAAATCCGAGTCTAATTCAAATGAAAAGTTTTCAAGGTATGCCTGATGGTTTGCAACTAAAATTACAGTATAAACCAAGCCGATGATTTGTAGTAAGTATACTACAAAGATCAGCTATGGCTAAATTTTAGATAGTTACAAAACAAAATTATAATTCAAAGCTAAACATATAGTTTGTCCACACTACAGCCAAACTCTTAAATCACATATCATCAGCGCATCTACTAACTAATTTTGGCTTTCTACAGACTTATTTTAGCCTTTTACAGTTAATATTAAACTTCTGCTTTTAAACTGACTAGTACCTTATAGAGTGTGGCTTTCTTTAAGAGCATAAACTAGCATCAAACTCCTAACAGACTTAAAGCAAATTATCCTTATGTCGTATATTATATACTTTATTATTATGAAGATAGAGACAGAGACATGAAAAGGTTAACATAACCTGTTTTATTAAATCAGAACTTGAATATAAAATACACGTCTAGTGCTCACAAAATCAGCCACCATTTGTGGCAATGTAACTTAAAGTCACAATCACATTCAAGAGTTAAACTAGCCCGGTAATCAAAGACGTTACAATTGATTTTTAATTCTAAGTTGTCTTAGAACTTCTCACCGACGTAACAATTGAATGTCGGCAGCAATAACGCAAAGCCGAAGAATTTCAGTCACATTAGAGCTGGAGAAACTAAGTAACGTGGACTCGAGAGTCAATACAATCCAGGAACCTCGATTTAAATACTCTCTAACTCGTTTTTGGTAAAGAAACGGAAAAGGAGAAGTGATAGTAAAGGCTAAACTCATAAATAACTGATTAATGCAAAAACCGTACATGCTATTTGCGTAACTTTCTGCTCTGAGTGAAACTTGTGGAAACTACAAAGGAAACAAGATAGAGTTTAACTCAAAACTCTTAGTACAACTAAAGAATAATTGTCGCAAATGTAGCGTAATCGTATTGCAACTTTAAAATTACTTTATAAACACTCCACCAAAGATGTTTCTAACGTCAAAATTACTCAAAAATATCTGTTTCGGGCTTAAATTATACGCTGTTTAATAGTTCACTTCTAACTCCAAACTACTTTCACAGTGTTTGTAAAAATTATCCCTAACCCACAGCTAAAAAGAAAATCTTATGTTCGGATTCCAACAGGAATTCAGATTCAGATACTTACAATTTAAGAAATGTGCCAAAATTACATGAAGATCAAATTTGTTTCTTTTGGTATCATTCATTTAGATTTAAATTCTAGATTTTTTGTTTATCTATTTTGCGGCCATAGAGAATTCTTTATTTGATATGAGTACCGTTTCTAATAGTCTAATTTTCAATACTATGAAGAAATACTTTTAAACTCGCTTTTATTACTGTTAACACTTCTTATATCTTTGACCGCTATTTTCAGAAAATACAGTTCCTACCTTTAAGGAACTACATGAACTTTTTAGTTTATGGAGTTCCGCTCTTGAAGGAAAAGGCAAAATTTAAGATATCAGGCACAGTACAGAGAGTGCTGTATTTGATTAATAGCAGAAACTGAGTTTGGCTCAAGAAGTGTAGTTAATTATTCTTTAGCACTTCTTCCTCAATACCTCAACACTTACTTGAAATATAGTAAATAACTAAGTAGACCATTTTTATCCTTTTACGATAGAAGGACTGCCAACCCTCCCCTGCAGGGCGTAGAAAATTTTTGCCTGTCCGTAGAGAGCTGCAAACAAACAGCAGCACGTAGACTTTTCTCAGATACGATGTAGTAAAATGATTAGGTATACTCATATACGATCTGAGTGTGTTTTAGTTGCTGGAACACGTAAAACGAATAAAATAAGTGCGTGTTCCAAATTTTATCTGAGAGTGTTAGACAAATTTACTTACCACAAATGAAATAAAATAGGACTACCAAGAACTGCAGTTAGAAGAAATAACTGAAAACGCTTACGTCATTCCAATACAATTCGAAGAAGTAAACCATTTATAATAACAGCATATAGCAAAGAAATTTCCACTTTGTTTTCTTCATAAAAAAAGTTTCCTTGCATAACATGTAAGGTCATCATCATGTAAGGTCTTTAAATATCAATCGTACTACTTATCGAATGCATCTTTTTGCGTAAAGATATTGCTCAATGAGAATTGCTTTGTTTCCTACAAAAAATGACCTGAGGCACGTTCTCGCCTAATTTCTTGCCCATTGACTCCAATTCAGATAAGTCATAGGTAATTTGGTTTTCATATTCGCGCTAAAAAGAATTTTAAAAAAAAGAAAAATTAGCATTCAAGGTCAAAGTTAATGCCCGTTTTATAAATTATATTTCTGCTCATTGCAAAGTGGCTCTATTACAGCTTATTTTTTTTCCTTCCACCATTTTTCACTCATCAGTTTTAGGAAAGACGGCAAGTTGTTCCAGGCAGAATTTTTTTTCCCTGGAGGGAAATAAAGTAATGATATTCTTCAAAATTAAAGATATATTAATGTTTTTGATTTGAACTCAGCCCTCCGCGAATCCCTTCATCGTGTATACATTGACGTATATATGTTGAAATAAGTATACAATGCATCGACATCCTGGACATAATGTGTTTAATCTTTGAATTAACTTTCATTATTAAGAGTTAGGATATTCTGAGTGTAAAGATACCTAAAAAATAATGTATTTAATCAATCTAAAGAAATGAAATATTATACCTTATAGCGAAATCTCCCTGCACCCATTACTCGCTGTTTCAAACAATTTTGTACTTCTCTAGAAGTGTTGTTATGTTGAAGATTAGAGAACATCATGGTTCATGTTTACTACCGTTGTTTATGCTTTCAAAAATGCTCTCCACGTTAAGAAGTGGACCTCTTATTTAGATGGTTGAGATGAGACCTTCCACTGCAATTTATGCAATATTTATCACCATTCGTAGCTACTACGGCTTCAATGACAAGATCATTTAGTCAAAATATAATGCAAGCTAGTCTAGCATTTTTCTTTGCTTTTTAAATGAGAGATAAAATTCAAGTTCTTTTAGAAGCATAAACAAGCTGTAACTCGCAAATAGCATGTAGCGCTTTGGCTTCGCAAAATGTCATGAAAAGCAGCAGTTTTATTGGTTTTCAATAACTTTATTTTTTAAATACAATTATAATTCTAAGCAGATATCATCGCCATGAATAACTCTTTTAATAAACAATAATTTAATACATTCAGTTGCATTGTGAGTAAAATAATTTGTAAACAATTTCTGAATTTATTACTTTATTCGCTGATCATATAATAATATACAAAAGACAAATAACTCTATTTTGACTTGCCTCCTTCCACAGCTTCGCTGTTTAGAACCTGTTATGTAGCGATTTTTAGTTAGTTTAGAATTATGGATTAATATGTAGTTAATTGCAGTTTATTTGTTAATTAATTATTGTGTGAGTAAATTATATGCACTAATTTATGCTTATTCTAAATCTTTCTTCACGAGTTGTATTGCTTACGTTATTGAATCAATTATTTTTATGCGAGTTAAATAGAGTTCTCATTCTTACGTTACGCGTTCGATAGTAATAGCTTTCGGGAAAAGGAGACAATGGGAAATCGGTTGCTTTCTGCGTAATATTTGAAATTTAAAAATACTTCCTTTTTATTCACATGGATGAAATTTATACCTCTTAGAGAGAAAAAATTTAGCCTTCTTATGAATCTACTTTCATGACTGTACGTCGCCCCGTTGGAGAATTATGCCCATTTAATTGCTAAAATTGTTGAATTTCGTGTCTAAAATTTATTCTGCTAAAAGGGTCCGTTTCGAGCACACCCTTCGTCAAGGTCATGTACTGCGTCCGGTCGGAGGTAGGGTTGTTACATTCTTTCCCTCACCCCTCCTTGTTGGCGAAGCGGGTGGCGAGGGTGGAATTTTTTTTGGTGTGAAGAAGGAAAAACTAAGTTTTCGCAGCACTGTTTTGTGTTTGGCGAGATTTGCCTACTAATTCACCAAATTTGGTGATTTTCGAAAGTTCTGGATTCTGGACGATTAAAATCGTCGTGCAAGGCCATGCTCAGCCCTTTTTGCCTTGGAATCGCAGCTGTAAGAAGACCCTGCATTTTTCTTCCTCTGGAAGGGCCGATGTTGACCCAGGGTGTCCGGTAGTGGACATGTTTACGTCCTGCCCTGAATAAAAAGGTTCCTGGCTCCATTTGAGAGGGAGATGAGGAATAAGAAAAAGATGTACATCTAAGGATCGGTGGAAGTCTACTCCTCCGCACTTTACCATCCCCGTGTAGGAGTCTAGAATGTTGTTTTTTCTCATCGAATCAATGCGTTAACCCCATAGTGGATGCAACTTGAATCCAGCTTTATCCGGCTTCTTCCTGATCGGTCACTTAGATCCGAGTACTACCATCAACTCGCCAAGATGAGCCTAGACGGAAAAGGGAGGTACCCTTAGGAGATCTCTTATGCTGCACAAATGCACTTTACCATCTTCATATTGTCTGACCCAAGTGTCCAGATTTCTCGTCGGAGTCCCTCGTTCAACATCTGCTAAGGATTGGTCGACAGGAGAGCCTTGTTCAACACCTGCTATGGATTGGTCATCCGGAGAAAAATCTATTAGATGTGTTAATGCTTAATTAAGTTTCAAAATTCTTCCCTTCAAGTGAGTTCAACCTTTTGATTGTTAATTTCACCTGAAATTTAGTACAGCTTTCAACCTAACTTCCGTGAACATGTTTCCTAAGTAATAAGGCTAATTAAAATTTTTAAGAGTTTTGATTAATTGAAGAAAAATTTTCCAGTTATGAATTATTAAAGTAAGGAGTAATTATATGTATATTTAATTTCTAATTAAATTCTATTTAACTTTTAGTCAAAAGTTTTTCTGCTGGATCTTAAATCCAGGCTGTTTATTTAAGCAACTGCTGCACTATTACTCTATTTAGGACCTTTTAACTTTAACTTGAATTGTAATTTAAAATTTATATATAATGAATTAAGATAGAGTATTAAATTTGTTAACTTATCTAAATTTTACCTTTTTACTTTTAAGTTGTTACTATTTTTGGTTTAGAATTAACTTTAACTTTTGCAAATTAAGGAACAAAAAAAAAAAAATTTAAATTCTCCTTTACCTTTAATTGAGTAATTGAATGTAGGAATAAATGCAGTCATTTTTCTCCAACGGGTCTACTTGAATATGTAATATTTTCTAACTGCCTAAGGGATTGCTAAATTTATGTATGTAATTTTTACCTGAGTAAATTAAGAAATTTCTTTGAACTAAGTAATCTCTATCAATATCACTTAAGACACCATGCTCGGTGATTCATAAAATTTCCTGTGTATTTTGATGCTGGCCAGCAGAGTTTGATAACTGCATATGAAAAGTTAATATTAATTTTTACGGTGTAATTTGGTTTAATGTCATCTCGGTGCATATCTGAAAATAGCAATATATATTATAAATTCTAAATGCATTATTTTAAATAGTTGTCACCCTGGTATAGATCTAGAAATTAAGTTGAAAGATTGCGTGTCTTCCTTATAATGCTGCAATAAATATCCTTGGTTATATATATATATATATTTGATTCGGAGTATTTTCTTATGATGTCTTGTGTAATGTTCTTAACACCAGTACTCCTGCTTGGTCTTAGGGGTTGTTCGGGTTAGTTCTTTTGGTAAAATTAAACACAACGCAAGTAAGAATTTGGTTTTTGATGTTATTGTAGACAATTTATTTAATTTCAGGTTTCAATTGTAACAGTTAGTAATTTAACTTAGTATTTAACGTCTGGTACCATAACACCAGAACATTTGGTGCCGCGACCACCAGAACAAACCGGAACTGCTCCGCAGGATAGCAGAAAAGACAAATTCACTGCTATTCATCCAAAGTTTAACGTCAAGAAATTTAGCGCTTATTGGCTTAAAATTGTACCATGTAAAGACTTCGGTCAGATCAGCAAGTGGGTAGCATTATAGTGCACATGCAAATCTTGTACGCTAGTAAAAAAAATCTGCTTAAATGCCGTATAAAAAGAGAGAATAGTAGACTGTTTTGGACATGGAAATGTGTATTTTCCAGCTGTTCCTTCGCGTGGGAAATTTCAAAATGCCTCTTCAAGAAATAAATAAAATAAATTAAAAACACATACATTGAAGCAGGTTCTGAGTTTTATTGAAGAAGAATTGTGGTTTATGGGTACTGCAAATTGTTCTTTCGAGAAATCGAAGGTCGTATTGAATAAAATCAAGTAACAATGATGCAGATATGAAATTAGCGGATGGTTGAATAACAAGCAACTGATGAGAATGACTGAACCATCCTCATCGTACCAGCGTACAGGAGGACTGGCATGGTAATAAAACATTGCACAAATATTTCAAGAATCCAATTATTAGAATACCAAGAATTAGGAACTGTTGAATGACAACTTACGTCAGTCTGTATCATTCGACCATTGCTATGTGCAGAGGAGGAGAAATTTTGCAAGAAGTTCTTTGTGTTAATTACCGTTTTCTCTCACCAAGAATCAGTAGACAGTCAAAGTTAACCTTTCCCTAACGTTCGAATCATGGACCTTATAAGAAATCTTATAAGAATATCTCTTATAAGGTCCGTGGTTCGAATTTAATGACGTCACTTATTTTAGAAGTGGGAGAAACGAAGACACTGCAAACCTAATATAACTAACCTTGGTCTCTACTAGAGCCTGGCTGCAGTGGTACCCTGAAAGTCGGACACGGAGAAAATTGAACCGCATACCATTATCTTTACAAATGAACCTGTCGATTGTATCTACAAGTCTGTATTCAAGGTCTGCCTCTACCGCACTACGAAAATCATGAATCTTGCATTACACATGACCTCTGATTTTTGGAGTTACGATTTACGGCGTTACTGGATTTTACTCCCGCGCTAGCTTAATTCGAATTGTTCGCATACTGAACAACTAGCGCGACAACTTTAGAGATCTGGAGCTTGTTTTCGTCTTTGAAGATTTGGAGTCCTCGTTACCTAAAATGCATCACTGCGGCTAATTTTCAGCAAGACAAAGGGGAAATTGTTATCTATATCTATCAGCACTATACAAACTGATTATTTATGGAAAATACAAAACGTAAACGAAAACTACATAAGCTAACATAAATGACAGCAATGAATGTTATAGTATTTGGGACTTATTCTTTTCCATAACAGTACAGTAATTTTGTACGTGTTCCGAAAACTATACACATTTTTAAGTTCTCCGTTAAAAGAAAATTACTAAATCTTTTAAATAAATCGAGATTATGAGCATAAATTTTCTAATTCATATTAACGCCTATTCAAATACGAATAAATGTAAACAAGAATGAACAGCATGTACACTCTGCAGAGAGAACAAAACATAGACAGGAAAGGAGAAACATAGGAGTCGGAAGAGACAGAGAACGAGGGTTCGTGCGCACGCTCGGGTGAGAATTTTGAATACTGATTTACTTTACATAGTCGAATGAAATTATTCTTCAGATTAACTACTTGAAAAAATATTGGTAAATGGTTAATATCATTTTTCTGTTAAACAAAACGTGAGTTATTCGTTTCATTGATTCTTAACTATCCTTTGATGCCACGATTTTGAGTTGTTTCCGTTATTACCCGTGTTAAGCGTGAGCTGACTGCACTTGATTTAACTGGCGGAAAAGCAATTGCATTTCAAAATTCCTCGGTGGTCACTGGTAAGCTGTTCTTTGGCCAAAATGTAATTATAGGTAATGTTCCTCGCTCCGAGCCCACACAAGTCATTCCTGATTTCCCATTTCTTGCGAAAACGGGGTGCGACGGAGATTGCTTGCTGTCGTTGTCTTTTGTTTTTGTTTACCTATCTGGTCCCATGGCACCCTGTATGATTGGTATAATAAACCAATCACTTCCAATTTTACTTGCTTAGTTAGTTATTTAAATGGGGATGTTTGCCAATAGAAGGCGATTGTGAAATACGTGTTCATCTGCTAGATTGGACAGAAAGCCAAGAACTCTTTGTTCTCAAGCCCGGGCTTTATCGATCACTACAAAGCAATTGTTATGAAGCGAGCAATTACAGTTGGGTCTTCCGTGGGCCCCCGCGTGAGAGAAATTGTTACCTTCCTGTATTCGTCTGGCACCACATCGCACCATGAGACTTTTAATTATGTCTTGAGCTGCATGCTGATTTGTAGCGTTTCTTTCTGTAATTAATTTAAGTTCTCTAAGTTCTTAGAGAGTGAAATTAGTTCTCGCGTCCTCTGTGAAATTAACTACTGAAACAAAGAAGGTTTAAGCAACCTTTTATTTTAAACCTGAAATTTAACAAATGCACTAGTGCTTACAAACAAAATCTCTGCAGCCTGCAGGATATCAGTTAACAGAAAGTGAACTTGAAATTTTAAATTGTTTAGATGGTGGACACTACAAAATAGACAGCTCTTAACAAGTGATGGTTAACTTACTGAGGGGCGATCGATGTCATCTTTTAAAATGGCTAACATGGATAACTGAGAAACAGAGCTGGAGGAGAGAAAAAGTACTATTGCCAGCGTCGCTGCCAAAAGCTCTTTGTCGAAACTTCCAAGAACACTTACTTAACTACCCCTATCTCATTTGCATCCTGGTCAGAGTTAAAGAACAACGAAAAGAAAAAACAGTGCAATTCCAAATCATACGAAAATGCGTTAATTAGCATAAAATATACCACACAGATTTAGTCAGAGAATTTATAAGCCAGAGAACTACTTCTGGTTAAAAATTCTGTAGAGTCGTTAGGTTATTTTGAAATAAGAGAAAAGTGCTAGAAAAATTAGCAATATTTTTTTTTTGGAGTACTAGAAAACTGGGCAATGCCCTCACCGGGACTCGAACCTGAGCCTTTCGAATACTCCCCGAGTGTGCTACCGTTACACCACGAAGGCATGCCGGAAGGAGGAAGAAAGTACCTTATATACTCCCCCTTTTAAAGGGCGACTGGGGATTAGGGGACCCTAGTCGCCAAATCTTGGTGGTGAAGAATCATCATCCGCCACCTTTTAGTTCGGAAGCCACTATGGAGACATTAGGCTGTTTTGAAACAGGAGTCATGAAGAATGAGCAATGCCCTCGCCAGGTGTAACTTACACCTAAAAATCGCTTTCACTTTAGAATTCTACTTCAACATTCAAACAAATAAAATTATCAAAGCTTTTTACCTGTCAGACGAGATCAATTCAGTCCAATATTTTATCCAATTTTATTGACAACACAGACAATACATGACGACAAGAAAACACTTATAATTACAGTTAAATATAGAGTTCACTCTTAACATTTCATGGTTTACCATTCTTCGCAGTCACAATCGCAATTAATTTAACTCAAAAAGAATCAGACGCACAGTGCCATCTGGCTCCTGTAACTATAGTTTCTACACTAAGACTAGAACCTGGGCCTCTCGAATACGCGCCGAGTGTGCTACGGTTACGCCACAAAGTTATGCCAGAAGAAGGGAGAAAATGTCTTATAGTTCTTTGACTTAACGTTGTGGGTTTTGCAGCTCTGAATAGTCGTCGAGCCGGTTTGTTTGAAGAGCATCTTGAAGAATAAGCAAAATCAGGAACCTGGCATTTTCTTACTATTCGGCAGAATGATACTATTCCGAAATAATCTTACTTTGAAGGACCTGTATGTTCTATTATTCTTACCACGAACATCTGTCTTTACGGACCATTTACCAAAATTTTGAATCCTCCACGTAACATTTTTCATTAACTAATTAAAATAGTGTTCATTAATTCTGAAGTCAAAATTTTTAGTTTGTAAGTTTCTGTTAGCTTGCTATGTTAAGCAACCCTAGAAAAAAATTTTATAAAGTTCTCAGATGTTAAAATCTGTAATAAGGCCTAAAAGGACTGAGCAAGATCTCTCTTAATAGAAGAAAATGTTTCTCAAAGAGACGGGATAATACTTGAATTAGTAGAATAGAAAATAATAGTATGGTTAATTTTAATCCTACATTTTTATAATGATAAGACAATTTACTAAAAGTTAACCCAGTGAGTATGAGAAAATTATGCAGAATGTATAACTGAGCACATATAAAGTGTAAAAAATAGCTGTTTTGTAGTAGCAGACTAACAAAATTAAGGAAAAAAGGTAAAAAGAAAACTTTTTTTAAAAAACTAGAGGCAGTTTGAGTTGGAATTTGGTCTAATATTACACTTCAAGTTAGTGTTGTTCTGTCCTATCTGCTACTGGAAAAGAATACTTATAATTTAATAAATTATTTAATTGTTTTCATTTAGTTTTTCTAACGCTAAAATTCCATTCATACGCAGAACGCTGGCGCATTGCCCTAACAATGCATTTTTTACAAGATACCGATCATGCACGCATCTGACAACCCTGCTTGGCTCTACATACTGGTTGAGTGACCACGTCGAGTTGTGATCATAACGCTCCTGTTAGTAGAACAGTAATCATATATTTATCAATGTTTATTTTCTTTTCCTTTTACATTTAGTATGGCATCTAAGAGGAAGAATGATGATGATAGAGCAGCAAAAAGATACAAGTTTTGACATTACCTCAGAAGCTTGAAATTTTAGATAAGAAGAAAAATAGTAAATGTGTTTCATCGCTTTTAAGAGAACGAAATATAAGCGTATCATGTATGAGAGCAGTACGAGAGAATGAAGAAAAGATTCGGTCCAGGATCAAAGCTTCAGACGATACTTCGGTAAATGTTGCTCAAGTTTCAAGTAAAATTTCACACTTGGAAGAAACGGGAAAAATATCAATAGTTTGGATAGACGACCAATTAATGAAAAAGGCTCAATTATGAATGATGTTACTCTTCGAAGGCATGGTTTAGATTTGTTTTCTTTCGTTTTAAATGAAATAGCCAGTCGGCAGAGAAAAGACTGGCATGAAAATTTTAAGCGTTATTTTAATTTCCACAATGTAACGCTTCAGGAAAAAGATAGATTTGAAGATAAAGACGAGACGCAGCAAAGAAATTCGAACCTGATTTTTGAAATTCATTGAAGAATTCCTCAATACATTTTCAATGCCATGATACGGACCAATTTTGCTGTGGAACAACGAAATTTCATGATAGAAGTACAAAAGTTTGTTCCAGGTTTTAAAGCATTCAGTGGTAGACTCACTTTGCTTTCTTCTAGGAATAGTAATGACCTCAAGTGCAAGTCTCTAGCCATTATTCATTCTAAAACTCCTCGTGCATTGCAGGGGGAAGGGAGCAACTGAGCAATTGTCCGTTGTATGGAAAAGGAATAGAAAAACTTGAGTAACAAAAGCCCTTTCTAATAACTAGTTTGAAAATTTATTCGTTAGAGAAATCAAATCTTACTTAGCAAAATTTGAGACTTAAAATTATCTTAATTCTCAATGATGCTCCTGGATACAATGCTTAAGCCCTAGCAACACTGCGTTCAAATGTAGAAGTTTTATTCTTCCTACATTACACCACTTCATTACTCCAACCAATAGATTAAAAGCTCATAAAAACATTCAAAGTCTATTTCATCAGGCATGATTAATCAACTTCAAGTATTAGGCGATGAAACCCACGACATGCTAATGCCATCCAAGCCGTTCAACATGAAACACTGCATAGAAATGATTAAACTTGCGCTGGAAACTAAGGAATTGAATTCTTGCTGGTATCACTTCTGAGAAATTGTAAATAATTTTTAAATATTTCCATAAGATAGGGAATGAAGCTAAAGAAATCGTACAGATTTCAAAACCAATTGGTGATGAAGGAGTTTTAGACATGAAAGTCAAATAATTCATCGGGAAGACGACAGAGAAGTAACGAATGAAGAATTGAATGAAATTGATAGTGAAAGCAAAGATAATGCAGAGGATAAAGCGTTTATAAGAAGTTAATCGAATTTTTAAAGAAAGCACAATTGAATTGACAAAGGAGATTGACCTACGTGAAGAAAGAAGAGCATAGTTTATGAAAGAGAATGAAGATTCCTGCGCTCTGAAAAACAGTTTACCGTGCAACTTTTAAAGAGAAAAATCATCAACTTTTTAAAAAATTAATTGCATCAAATATCGACTCATTAAGCAAAAATAAAAATCTTTTCACCTTAACAGTGGTTTCATTTTTCTTTTAACTACAAAAATATTTAGATTTGTTTAAACTATACGTAGTTGTCTAAAACTACGTATACATCTGATACATTTTTTCATAGAAAGTTAACTCTTCGAAACTTGATTTTGCCGGGTAAATAATGCATTAATAGCGTAACCCCCTGTTCGGAAAAATTTACTATACCAATTCTATCATGCAATCCAATCTAAAGGTCACTCGGTAAATAATTTAATCTTCAGAGCATGTACCTTTTTCCGCGGAAACTCAGATATTATCTTTCCTCTCACAATCGAAGGTCATGATGCTCTTTCATGTGATATGCTTTATAACAGGTTTCGTCAACCAGCCATTTTCACCACAATAACAAACACATTAAAAAGAATATTTCATCGAAAGTACTGTAATCTGGAAATAGCAGCAGCACATCATTGCGTGCTTGCGTGCGTCAGTTTCTTCAGCGTGAATTGCAGCTTAAAGACGAGTTCTTCGTAACCTTTTAATAAGTTTCTTTCATTGTTTCTATCTGCCTGAAGAGTATTTCAGTCAATCTGTAAGTAGTACATGTGCACATCATATATTGATCTGTGTTGTATAAGATTTCACAGAGAAATTGCTGTAATGCCTAGACTGACGGATGTCGCGAATCCAAAACAAAACTTCCATAAGTGGTAGAAAGAGGAATTATGTTGGCATCGTTGTGAATAAGAAAACTGCTTTCCTGAAATATGCATTTTTTCCCTCAAGGATTCTCACTTATTTTTCTAGAATAAATCTAGAAATTTTTGATTATTTGTATTTGCATAGTTAAAAATTAGACGCTTAATAACAAACAGCAAAACATAGAAAATTGATTTTCATTTGAAACGAATTTATGAAGCAATAATTTAATAAACATTTTTTTAAAAAACAGAAGTCTTTCGATTAAATTTCGTGTATTTTCCTAACAGCTATTCATAAGAAAAAAAGTATCAATTCTATTATCTTGAATAGTATTTTACAGTTTTGCAATTAATATTATGAACGCAAAGCAAACTACAGTGAGAAGGTACAACTTCTCTGATATAACAGAACAGTATTACAATAAAACATCTGTAGATTTTGAACACTTTAAGACCTGTTAAATTTTTCAAAAGGAATCTCCATCCCAGTGTTTTCCAAACGGTGTTCCAATTGGAATTTTATTGCTTAGAAAATTTTAATTTGGGATTCTTCTGTATAATACATGTTTCAAAAATGTCCTTCAAATTTAAGCGGAAATGTTTAATTTTTTCCAAAAATTTTGACTAACTTTTTCTAGAATTTTAGTTAAGAAATCTATTTTAACATGAATGAGATCAGAGCATACGTGAAAGAATGGTACAATTAATAGCAAATTTATTTCTCACCTTACATAAGCACAACCACATTTTCAAGAGTAGCAAGTTTGTGAGGTACTATCCGTTTTCATCTCATTCTTACTGATAAGCCGCGAAGACAATATCCAGGTTGGAAGACTGTCTAAATTCCGTTTTGGAATATCCGTTTTGAGATGTTTTGATTAGAATGGAATATGAGTTTGATTTAAGTTTGTTACAGCAGCGTGACTTTCCAAAGTCAACACTTTCTGTGCAATGTCCAGCAAAAAGAGCTCTTTGTTTTTTTTCCTGAAGGAACAGCGACTGAAGATTCATATCTGAATATATTAGCAAAAAGATTGTTACCCTAACTAAGTATTTTTAGCCATTTTAGGGATTATATTTCTACAGATGCACGTAGCATTCTTTTCCCAAATTTGACAAGAATTTGCACATGTTTCTCAGCTGTGTTCTCAATAGCCCTGCTTTAGATTTTTTGCAGAATGTAGATAACTAATCTCGTATGGTCACCCATTCATCACATGTTACAGCAAGCAATTTCTTTTTTTTTTCTCTGACGGTGAGAGTTTGTTAAAGTCAACGTTTATGCACCATCATCGTCTGCGTCCGTCTAAGAACTTGGAGATCAGATAATTCATGCACTGCAGGTCTTTACCAGATGACATGATCCATTGAGTAGGAGAGTAATTTTAATTATGGCATGGATGTGTGTAATATAACCCAAGATGTATACGTTACAATCAACGTATAAGAAATCTGGGCAATTACTGCTGTTGGCAGTATATATATTATGCCTTTCCACAGGTGACAAATATTTTTCTATTACCTAAATATTTTTACCCTGAAGTTGCCTTAATCTTTTGTATATGCTCTCCAGAAAGGAAAAAAGCTCTTTAATCGTATTTTTTTATATTATCTTGTTGCTGTCTGACAATTCTAGTTGTTTGTATTTTGACGCTAATGTTCTGAGTTATAGTATGGTCGACGACAAATATCTTGCTGTAATATATTTTCTACTTTATGAGGCTCTTTCGCAAAGCTGTTACAATTCTTTTTGTGTTATTCCTACATTGTAATGTACTCTGACGGTTTGACTGTAAAGCGTTTGTCAAGTATTCTGGCAGTTAAATACTTTGCAATTCACCACAAGTTCATAAGAAAATCAGATTCCATCAGGGCACAGGGAAAATGGACGCAGTCTTTCCTTTCGAACTTTATACACTTTTTACTGCTTTGGAACTTTTGATCAATACATGTAAAGAATTATTCTTCCTGCATTCCCTTGTGATCTAATTCTTAGCACATTAAGTTAGCATAGGGGTTCTCAACTGAGGGGGGGGGAACTTCACAGCTTCAGGGTGGGTGCGGATAGTCCAGTGATATACGAAGTGTTCAGTGCACAAGAATGTTTTTTGAAACTCGCTTCCTAGATTATTTAATTACTGAAAGAAAAATGACAGAATCGTCCAAAAAACATTTTACTATGGAACGGGTAAAACACAGAACAGGGAGTTGTTAGACAGTTAACAACTGAGTAAGTTTCGAAAATAGAAGCGACTTTCAATAAGTTGTTAGCAGATACATTTACTAAAAGAGTAAATGTTGAAGAATTATGTGAACTCTCTAACGAGTTTCTTGAGGTTTTATTTATTTAATTCCAATGTTCAGTCTTATATCCCCACAAACACTAACAAGAGAATAATCGCTTAAGTGTGAGAATAAACACGTAAGACTTAAGAAGGGTTAATTACCCTTTATTTCTCAGATTAATTACAATCAACTCCTAACTTGGAGTGTACAGCAAAGCCTTCACTTGGGCTTGAACTTAAATAATTATGAAATTAAACTAAACTAAGCTTAACTAAAGCTATCTGAAAGGTATAGCCTAAGCTATCCCAAATCTAAGTAGTTGGCCCCTAAATATTCATTAAATCAGCGAAGCCAAGCAAGGGCCTTAAGTATGGCCGAGCGTAATATCCTAAGAGAGAACATAGCCAAAAGGTAAACGCGCACTAGTCACGAAAATCAGACTCTCTCTCTTGAAGTCGGCGAAACATCGACTTAAATAGTACTCTTACTCATTTGCATTAACTGCGTTTCTGAAATTACATTCTGGCAGGAAATTGTAAGCTGAAATTAGAATAGACAGGAAAGGTGCATAACTTAAAATAGCTGTTTAAAAATTAAGATAAACCTTACAAGTTAAAAGAAACAGATTCATTCACTAAACGTTTTAGGTAACGAAATTAAGAATCATGTAGATTTAAATGATTTAGAATGGAAAACTATTAACCAATATTATCAAGAAGAAGCCGTCAAGTAGCCAGGCAGAATGGAAAGAAATATAAAATTATATTACAGCACTGACCGGAGCCTTGATACTTCGCAGAATATAATTTCTGACAGATTAACTGGAAGTATTGTGAAATTGCCGGAGCTAGAAATATCAATATTTTATGGGTAACATAATAAGGGGTTAGAATTTTGGAATATATTTCAAGTAGCACTGTATAATAATAAAACATTGGTAAAGGTTGAAAAATTCAACTGCTTAAAATGTTATTTGTCAGAAAATGCTTTTGATGCGATTGCAGGATTTAGTTGTCGAACTCATAAAATGCTCCAAAAATGTAAACGTGTTGAGAAAATTGCACTATGAGTGCCAAGTATAGTTAAGAAGCTTACAGACTCTTAACGTCAACCGAGGAGCGTATGGAAATATACTATGTCCTTTGATTTTACAAAAATTGAAGGGATAAATGAAGGTAAAATAAAGTAGAAAACGCGAATCAGCTTCAAAGTTTACCACAACAGAACTTTTGCGCTTTCAAAGACAAGATGTAGAATGTAGAGAAGCAGTTGGTTTGTTAATTCATTCTAATTATAGAAATGTTAAGAGTGGACCTGAAAGAAAACATTCGAACAAAATTGCGCTTTCTAAAAAAAATACGAGAAGTGCAGCTGTATTAATAAATTCATTTAAAGAAGACTATATTTTTGTAGGATTAAAGTACATGAGCAAAAAAATGTGCATTGGCAGTTCCAGATAGAAGGCGAGAAGCAAAACTGCAAGGATTATGTCCTCGCTGTCTGAAACGTACGCATGTAGCCAAACAGTGTTGGAGCAAAGACTTGTAGCTTGTGAAACTAGCCACATAATGTTATAAGATATTTCTCCCGCCTTCTTAGCATGTCTTCGTGGTATAATGGTCAGCACAAACAGTCCAGTTCATGCGACGCATATTTCAAAGGTCCGAAGTTCGAGTCCCGGCGAGGGCATTACTTATTTTTCATGGCTCCTCCTTCGAAATAACCTAATGTCTCTACGGTGGCGCCCGAACTAAAACAGGTGGGGGATGATGATTCTTCAAAACCAGAATTAGATCCCCTAGTTCCCAGTCGTCCTTTAAACATGGGCTATATAAGGTATTTCTCCCACCTCCTTAGCAGGCCTTCTTGGGGTAAGGGTCAGCACACTCGGTGCGTATTCGAGAGATTCGAGTCCCGGCGAGGGCACTGCTCATTTTTCGAAATAACCTAATGTCTCTACAATATTGAATTTGAATAGAGTAGTCAAAAACGTAAGGACACACCCGAATCTGAGAATACGTCAATTTCAGTTCCTAATTAAGTTATTCACGAAAGGAAAACTTTTTACTCTGAACTAGGATATTTTACTCTGCACTCTGAACTTTTTTTCAGCTAAATAAAGTAAGAAGTTATCTATGTAAAAATGTTTGATTTTGTAAATAATAAATGATTTGCAGGCTTGAAAAATGTGTTTTGAATGAAAGAATAACCTAAGCTAGTAGTGAATTGTACTAAAATTAAGTAAAATTAATTTAGAATGAACGTAAATTAAATGTTAGGCTCTCCAGCTGACACTAATGTTCACTAGAGTTAGCACTTCAGGCCGAAAATCGATTGTAGAGTGTTTCTCTTAGGTACAGGTTGTCTAGGTTCTAACAAGTAGATGTGTAGTAATTGGAAGTGTTATAAGCATTCTAGATAACGCACGTTCGCACATGCAGTACACCATGCTGGAGAGCAATTGGGGAGTCTTAAATTGGGAAGAAAGAATGAAATGAGTAAATGTACCCGTATGAAAAAAGCAGATTTAACTGTTTAAAATGTGTCGCAATATGACTTTATTGTGAAGCAAGTTCTAAATTATTTACCTTCCGGATACCTGGAAGGAAGCTAGCGAAGAAAATACTAAGACGAATTGTAATATTTGTGCTACATTGTTCTTGGCCATTTCTTTAAAATTTAAATTTAGTCAAGCTGTAGATTGTAAAGCTCTACTCACATTTAGATTTAGAATATAAATATCTTATCCAGGCTTTTAAAGCCTTGCCATGCGATAGTTAAATTCTGGCGAAGGAAGATGTAGAGTTTCCCTTAGTTAGTTAACCTATTATTCAAATTGTTGTTATCTTTCCTGAACTTCTCAACTTCCCCTCGCATTTCCTCGCCAAGATGTAAAGTTAAGTGAAGTGAGTATTTAAACAGTGATTCTCGGAATTTATTCAGTGCACTTTTTCGCTAGCCGACGTAACAGCTGACCTTGTTGCTATGCTGATTCGTCTTTTTGACCATTTTGAATAATTATCACGCCTATTAGGTTTTGTCGAGTCAACCTAGTTCAGCCGTAACTTAAAGTGGTAATCCAGTCCTATTCTTTTTAGATTGGAAGTGATATGTGTACTAACGTTTTAAGTTCCACCGCAAGTTGTCGGTGTTTTTGTAAAGCACGAAGTACGTTTCCTTATGTTCATAGTTGAAATTAATAAATGGTTATTTTCGCCCTTCTTCTGCGCTGGTATTCTTTCACGCCTGTGCGAGAAGTCGCCAGGTTTATTAGTAGGATCTGGATTAGCTTATTTTGACCAAAAAGACCCAAATCCTATAAACCTAACATAATATATTACGCAATTTAAAAAAATCTGAAAGCTTTCTGGTTTTAGATTACACTCGGACTTTTTTTTTTATAATGTTTCGCATGTTAGCTTTATTTATTCCGTACAGTGTTGCCATTTCTCGCTTTTAAATCGTTGAGTTTGTTAATCAAAAACTCCTTAAAGTTTTACAAAATATCAAATGGATAATAAAACAAATTCCAAATTTCAAATTTGGGTTTCCAGATGCCCGTATTCGAGTGGAAACGTACGTTATTCAAAATTTTATGGCTCTAAGTACCGTTGTTTTATCGCAATTCAAGAAAGATACATGCATTTATGCAGATTCTTAATTATTTAATTTCTTAAAATGTAATACAGGGCTCTAATATTTGGTGACAACGATTTGAAAAGTGAACCGACATTTCAACGCAAAATGCCAAAACGAATTTAATAGTCCATCTGGGAAATTGCTCCTTTGGACTAATAAATAAATAGTTCATGTAAATATAAGTAATACATAAAGTATGATATAGTTGTTATCTTTGAAACTGAAAAAGAGATTATACTAAGAAGTTATGAAGTTAATGTCTGTGAAGATGGTGCATTGAGACTTTTCTATCTTTGGGTAGTAGGAAATGCAGATCCAACGGTGAAGGAAAAAGGAAAATGATTACTGTGCGTGGTGGGCAATTAAATTGCATTCTTTTCACAGAGTCGAAAGTCTTTAGTCTTTTATTTATGCCCTTGTTGATGTAATATTTGTTTTGTTCAACATAATTACACTTTCCAGAGTTTCCTTTGAACTGCCACATGTTATTTCCCTACTAATGGCAAGTCAGAACTTTCGTCATGAAGAATGGGTTTTCTTAAATATTATTTCTCTACTTCCCCTTCTGGCAACATGTCAAAATGTCAACCATGCAATGTTTCCTCCCGTGTTATAAGTGGTACGTTCTAAAAAATAAAATGTACTGTCAGCTCTAGAGCTGATGCAGCCTGTGTGTGTATGTCGGAAGGAAAAATTTATAGAGTTTGAAGCTCTAAACAGCCGAACTTAAGAGCCACAGAGGCTGCAGCAGGTGGTAAAATTCCCAACGTCAACCCTGTGTCATGTGCTATAAGAGTATTTATAAACTTACTGCATTAAATAAAGTTATTTCAATGAATTTCCCATAGAGAATACTATAGTAGCCATGACTAGAAACGAAATTTGAATTTCAGTACAAATTGAATAGCTAAGATGAATTTGTAATAAGATGTAGTATTATATAATATAATTGAATAAAGACATATACTAATACATAGCATGTGAAGTTATTTTAGTGAGATTGCTTCACAGATATATTATTTATGTTTTTATATGTAACAATATATATTACAGATATACTATTTATCTGGATTCGAGTCTACGTCTTTAACTGATGCAGTACATTAATACTGCCTGACTTGCAGACATTTTAATTGACGAAAATCTTAGGTCTGAAGTCTTACTTCTTTAGAACTCAACTAATAAGATATAATCCGACTTACCATTGTTGTCATTAACTCACAGGCAAATATTCAATTTTTGCCTATTTTTGGCCAAACTGATGTTTCTTTCGCTCCGAAGCATCCGACTTTTTCTCCAAATGGGATAACACCTGCTCGGAAAGGGAGATGGAAACTCTTCTAATTCCTTCATCATAACGCTTCTCTTTCTTGTCATCATAATTCATAAAATCTCATCTGTCGTCAACATCATTCAGATAATCGCCATAATCATTCATATAATCTTTACCCTTATCGTTATTATCTTTCATACACTCACGTTTGTGAAAATTGCAACACCATGAAGGACTTACGCGAGTGAGCTGAAATTTTCAGGAAATGCAAAGTAGCGCATGATATGCAAATGATTAGAATTGCAAATCCGTAGCGCATGCGTATGCTGAGCAGCGCCCTCTGAACGGCTGATGGATCCGAATAAATAGACGGCTGTAGCGAGGCGTGTATGGTTATCGGTGGTTATCTGCTAGTGGTAAACGTTAACTCAATCTGTACTTATGCCTCGTCGACGAAAGAGAGCGAGATTTGAACAACTTACAGAGTTTGAACGAGGGAGAATCATCGGCCTTCGTGAAGCTGGATTGTCGTATCGTGCAGTAGCCTCTCGTGTGCAGCGTAACAGCAGCACAGTGATGCGCGTTTGGAAGCAGTGGACGGACGAGTGTCGGACAACTCGGAAATCCGGGAGTGGACCCCGAAATGTGACGTCAGCTCGCGATGATAGACACCTGGTCCGCATGGCGCGGACGGACCGTACAGCTTCCTCTAGACAATTGGCAGCACTGTGGTCAATAGCTACAGGTGTTTCATTGTGTGCTTCATCAATTCGTAGACGTCTGCTGCAGTGTGGACTGCGCGCACGGACTCCTTTATACAGGATCCCCCTAACGCACGACCATCGCCGCCTGCGGCTACAATGGGCCAATCAGCATAGAGACTGGCGTGCTGATTGGCAGCATGTCGTGTTTTCTGACGAATCCCGCTTTAATTTGTGGTACCATGATGGCCGCATTCGTGTCAGACGCTATGCCGGTGAACGCCACCTTCCGGAGTGCATTATCGAACGCCACAGTGGACGAACACCCGGAGTTATGGTCTGGGGCGCCATAGCATATCATAGACGATCTCAATTGCTACGAATTGTGGGCAATCTGAACAGCAACCGGTATATCCGTGAAGTTCTACAGCCCGAAGCTGTTCCCTTCCTTCAAAGCTTGCCAGGCGCTGTATTTCAACAGGACAATGCCCGCCCTCATACTGCTCGGATTGTTAAATCCTTCTTTGCAGCGCAGCAGGTACAGCTTCTTCCTTGGCCTGCGTGTTCCCCGGATATGTCGCCAATTGAACATGTGTGGGATGTCATTGGTCGGCGTCTTGCTCGTGATCCTCGTCCTGTTGCGTCTGCAGACGAACTTTGGGTACGCGTACAAACGATATGGAATGCTCTTCCTCAGTCAGACATTCAAACTTTGTTTGACTCCATGCCACGTCGTGTAGCAGCACTTATTACGGCGCGTGGTGGCCACACAAAATACTCTGATCTCTTGTTCTTGTTTGTTTGCTTTGAACATTTAATCATTTATTTGTACCACTACCACTCAACTGTGTATTAAATTGCATTCAATTATGACGATTCCTTCTTGGTGTTGCAATTTTCACAAACGTGAGTGTATAAACTCAATCTTGTTCGTCAATAGCATTCACATATTCTGCACATTCATCATTATTATATCCATACTGACTTTGTCTTCATTGTTATTATCATCCATACGTCATATCGAAAGTGTGTCTATTTAGTACTTGTTAAATTTCATGTTTTTATCCTGTAAGGTTCTGCTGCATCTAGAAGCTTGTGGCAATATCCTGCAGACCCTTCAAAACTGGAAAAGGATATTGCAAAATAAAAAATATGTAATTCTGAATTATACTTTAGCAATAGCCCCTTAATTCCTCCTTTCGATTTCGGAACTTCCCTTTCTCTATTATCCCCCATCCTTTAAGAAGAAAAAGCTTGGCGACAGAAAAACCTTTTGGAAAGAAGGCGTTAGCATGTTAGCAACGGAAGAAAAATTTTGTAGAATATTCACAGCTTCAAAATTCAAGGTAAAAATAGATAAATGGCTTCAAGATGTGATTTAGAAACACTGGAACAAAATATCATTCTGCAAATTAAATTTATAGTCCAATTTTAAAGTTATTGAAAAAATGTAGCTTCAAGTTCTCATAATAAATATTAACAATTTTTTTAAAACCTTACGAAAAAGTTAAGTGTTATAATCAATAGGAAATCAAAATATTTCAATTATATATCCAAGAAATTCTAGCAAAATTTGTACTTATTTATTTATTTAAAAATAAAATAGCGTGTTCTCATTGTAGAACAATGTAATATTTAATATACAAACAAAATACAACATGATACCAAAATTGAAAAATGAGATGAAAAAATTGAAATAAATTGAATTGAAAAAATTGAAAAAAACGGACTTCAAAAATTAATGAAAAATGGGAGGTCCTCTACAAGCGAATCAACTCAACAACTTGCTGATGGCTGTGAGGTGCTTAAATACAAATTCCGCAATGACTTTCAGCAATGTAGAGAAAATCAGAGTTTTTATTTACTTTTATGGCCATAAAATTCTTTAGAATAAAACGTATATCTTTATTGTACTTATAATAAAAAATCTGATGTAGACACCACATGACTTCCTTGTATGGACTATTAAATTATACACATTATTTCTGCACTTTATTTAAACTAATTTTCTCGAATTTCATTAGCAATATGTTCCTCATTCAATTAATTCAGTTCTCACTTCGCGGCAGAGCAAAAATACATTAAATCTCAAAACATCTTCGTTATAATAAAACACCAAATACATTTAAAACATTTAAAAAAAATTTTTTTACAATTAAAATTAGAGTCTCTAGGCAAAAACAAGCAATTCAGCGAGCGGACAATAAGGCAGATTTTTCAACGTTCAACATTTCAACAACGTTCAACGTTCAAAATTTCAACATTCTGATGCTACTTTCTACGATTTTACGTACGTACGCACAGACGCCACGAAAAAATCTCTTCAGAATCCATTTTAAATTAGTTTTATAATTTTTAATCATGCAATGCTTTTTTACTTCGTACAAAGAAGTAAAAACTCTGACGTGTACACCACATGACTTCCTTGTACGCAATATTAAATTATTCGCCTTTTTCCTGCCCTTTCATTTAAACTTATTTCCTCTAACTTCACTAGAGATATATTTCTCATATAATGAATTCAGTTCTCCCTTCGCGATAAGGCAAAAATACACAAAAACTCAAAATATCTACATTAAAAATTCAAAAATATAGAAAAAACGTAAAATACCAAATACAGTTAAAACAATTTTAAAATTTTTTTTTACAATTAAAAACTATAGTTTCTACGCAAAAGCAAGCAATTGTCAAATTTTTTGGTGCGCAAAACTGAAAATTTACGTTTGGTCCCACTCGACAAAAAGACTCTAAAGGTGCAGAATTTAATTCAGTATTCTACTGAGTTTCAAATATAAATAAATGGGGTTCTTTAGGCTTAATTCGCCAATTAAACTTTTAAATTGTTGATAAGTCGGCACCTATTGCATGCAGATTAACTAGAGTCACAAAATCTTTAACTGGAACATAAAAACCACGTTTCTCAATCACTTTTAAAGCAAAAAATGCACAGTTTACCAACATAAAGAATAAAAAACTAAGCTCACAAAGCTAGGTAACAGTCTGGGAATAAATGATACTGTCTTACTTGATGCAATAAACCAGGTTTTGCCTGAGCAGCAGAGAATGTTGCTCACTGTTCAAAATATTACCAAAATAAAAGATTAGATAACTTTGGCTAGGAAACTTTTTCCTAACTCCAGTTGTTCTACCTCAGATCCACTGAGAGAAATTTTTCAAACAAACACAAAATTTTTCAACTCCTAGACAAAATGCACCATCAAATATTTTTCAACCAAGGTTTTGCCAACCGAGATATATGTCTCCAAGACCATTTTTCAGTCCTAGATATAATAACCAGGCAAGGAAAAATTTCCACCCCCGCCAAATAACTTATCCTTATAGACTATTCCCTGCTATAAGTTATTACAATCAAAATTCTCAACAACCTGAACAAAAAAGGGAATGATTATATTTTAAATTAAGTGTTAAAATTAATCAAAAAGAAGTTCCAGGGATAACTGACACTGGCACCCAGGTAAATGTAATTTCGGAAAAAGTTTTAAATTATATTGAGGCAAAAGTTGAACATACTAAAAATGATCCTAATACTAGATTGTGTTCATTAGCTGGAGCTCTTTATGTTACTAAATTTGTAATGTTTTAGTTAAACTAACGAAGTTTTATTTTAATTTAAATCTTTTCTATCTCCTCTCTGTTTCAACTTCCTGTCAGAAGAAGCGCGCGTTTTCAGATTATGCTAATTTTGAAGTACGGCCAAGTACTATTTAAGCCATAGGTAGAAACCTCTCAGTGTGAAAGAGCTTAGCCTCAGATCACGGTCACGCCGCTCAACGTTCGTCTGACCAGCTAGCAGTTTAAAGTTATAAGCCATAGTGCTTGCTACGTGATTGCATTGTAAAACAAATTGAAGTGCGTTAGTATTAGTATATCTTGCTACGCACCCTTTTAGATAGAGGCCAATCTCCGCGAATTGCTCTGCGAAGCAAAGTTTAATTTAATTTCTATTTAGGTATTTATTTAAATTTATTTGATTGTTCAGTTCGACCCAAGTGCGGTCATTTACTTTCTGTATCTCTCCCGAGTTGGGAAGTTTGTATTTAATAGTGATTTAATAAAAGAGGATTTCAAATCCCTTTCAAGTGCAGTTATTCGTCAATACAGGATCTACACCAGAACATAGTGTACCTTCCGCTCCCTGTTCCAGTTCAGGACTGAAAACTTGAGGTTAAGAACCCTTTACAGAATTTACCATGTTCTCAAAGAATACACACAGAATACTCAGTCCTCATAGTGGCGCCCGAACCAAAAGAAGAGGATGGCCTCAACAACAAGAAGACGAACCTGAGACACCTGCTGTACCTGTCCAGAATCCTGAGATAGCACCTCCTGGCATAGAAGGATTCGGCTACATCGTACAAACTATGCGAGCAGCCATGAAGCCAGCGGCAAGTTTTCACGGCAAGACAGCTGTAATCAATTTCCTAGAAAAGTTAAACTCCCACTTCATGCTATATCCAGTTCACGAATTTCAGAAAGTCGCTCTTGCTACCAGCGCTTTGAAGGGCCAAGCGCTAAGTTGGTTCAAGTGCATCGGAAAGAATCTCTTGGGGGAACCAGAAAGCCCCACATATACGTATGAAAATTTCAAGAATTCCTTGATGAAAGCATTTCCTGTAGTACGAGACCGAGCCAGATTGGAAGCTGAACTCTTTAGTCGATATCAAGAAAGAATAGAAGATTTGTCTAATTTTATTTTGAGGAAAATTCAAGTTTTCAAGCTTTTGTATGGAAGTCGCCCGGATCCTGAAATTATTCAAGTTATACTTCCTAGGCTACTGCCCCAAGTTCAAGATTTCATCGA
>KK120387.1:204286-241532 GCA_000611955.2 Stegodyphus mimosarum | reverse complement strand
TGTATATGATTGAGCCACATGCGCTGTAGTAGAAAGGTCGCCAAATTTCATCGCCAAATCATTGGTATCCATATTGGAAGCAGTAACATTATTTGCAGTTAGCGATAATTTGTTCTGAATAATTTTTTGTGCTTTGAAAACTGCGGATTCACCAGTATCTATGTAGTTTTCACACTGCAAATTATCATTTTCGTATTCATCGTCAGAAAGAAAATTGTGAATTTCGTTATCTGTTAGTTTCATATCATTTAAGGCAGCTGTTAAGCGATTAGAAATATATTCAATCTTTTCAATTGAGAAATCATCGTTCAAAGTATCAATTTCAGTAGAAAAGCGAGAAACATTACTTCGCACGGCTTTCCGCTTTCGTTTCAGTTGCGTCATTTTGTCTACAGCTTCAGCGGTCGGCGCCATTGCTCGAGTAGTAGAGAACACAAAACAAAACTACGCTTTAATGTCGGGAGTAAAATAATTCAGCAAAAATAATCCAACAGTAGGAAGTATAAGTTCAAGGTCCTGTTTCGTAAATCGTTATTTCGGCACCAAATATTAGGAGATAGTATTTTTATGCCTATTTATTTCCTAACATAAATATAACGTACAGTACAAGCAAGAACATTTATGAATACAAAAAACGTAAGTGATGCCATTCACAAAGGGAGTAATGTTATTTTTAATAGTTCGATGGCTTTGCCGCAACAGACTATTTGTTCACAACAGAATCAAGGAAATAAAGCAACTGACTTCTATTGAATCTTGGAGGCACGTACCAGGATCACTGAATCCTGCTGATTTGCCCAGTAGAGGATGCTTTGCTTCTTATTTAATCAAATCTAGATGATGGGAAGGTCCTGAATGGCTATATTTATCATCAGAAAATGGCAAAAAGAAGATTTAAGTGCTGATGAAGAAGAAATAGCTCTCGAGAAAAAGAAAAAGATTATTTCGTCCTTAATAAATCTTAATGCTAGTGAAATAGTTGCAACTAGATTCTCAAGACAACCAGACTTGTAGCGTGGATGTGTCGTTTTGTTTACAACTGTAAACATCAAAACAAGAAAAAGGATGAACTTACTGTATCAGAGTTAAATGAAGCAGAGAATATCTTGATTCGCTTAATGCAAAATGAATCCTTTAATGGAATAGAAGATAAACGGATTTTAAGTCTTAATCCATTCATTGATTGTGGAATCATCAGAACTAAAACAGCAATATTTCAAAGAGAAGATACATCTGAGTTCAGAACGCCTGCTATTTTGTCAAGTGATCATCCTCTTATAAGAAGTTTAATAGTGGAAGAGCATAAGTTGAAAGGACATATTGGAGTTTCTCACGTCCTAAATTCTTTAAGAGAAAGATTTTGGATATTAGCAGGAAGAAGAGTTGTGGCATCCGTTTTGCAAACTTGTATAACCTGTAAGCGTTATTCAAACAAAAATGTTAACCCACCAGCGCCACCACTTCCTAGAGATCGGGTACAAGATGCCTCAGTGTTTCAAATAACGGCATAGATTATGCTAGACCTACATTTCTAAAAGAATACAAAAAGGCATGGATTTGCCTATTCACTTGCACAGTGTTCCGTTGTGTTCATTTGGAACTAGTTACATCCTTAACGACAGATACATTTCTACAAGCGTTTCATCGTTTTGCTACTAGACGTCGGAAGCCAACCATAATTTATACTGATAATGGAACAAATTTTGTTGGAGCATACAATGCACTTGCTTCAGTCGATTGCAAAGAAATTGCAAAAAAGGAGCTGATGAACGTATTATTTGGAAGTTCATTCCCCCAGGCGCTCCATGGTGGGGTGGCTGGTGGGAACGCCTCATAGGAATGATGAAGAGAATATTAAGAAAGGTTCTTGGGAGAGTCTGCCTTAGTTATGAGGAAATGTGTACCGTTTTGTGTAATTGTGAAGCTATCTTAAATGATAGACCTTTAACAGTTGTATCGGCTGATTCAAGTCTCACTTCCATAACACCTGGAAATTTTGTACGGGAAATACAAAACCATTCAGTGCCAATTGTAAAGCATGACTTCAATTCTAACTTTTATAAACGTAGATTGCGTCATATCCAAAATGTTAACCAGTCTTTCAAGAAAAGATTTCGCCAGGAATATCTGGGAACTTTGAAAACAACAAGCAAAATATTCGCTAGAAGTTGTAAATTAAAAGAAGGAGACATTGTCTTAATTGGAAGCAGTGACAAAAGGAGATTAAATTGGCCTCGTGGTAAAATCATACAATTATTTCTAGGTACCGACGGTGAAAGTCGACGAGCCAGAATTAAAAAAATGCAAAGTGGAGAAATCATAAGAACTGTACAAAATCTTTATCCTTTGGAATTATCGACTGCCGAGGAACCTCCATCGAAATTTTCAGCGGAAGTCGACGATGCGAAAATATTTTGGTAAAGCAAACTCCAATTGATGATGTACCTGTAGAAACAAATAGAATAATCCATACCCACTTAAAATCGCACACGACAACCAAATGAGGAAGGGCAGTTAAAGTTCCCCATCGATTGGACTTGTGAGAGCAATGGTTAATTTTTTATTATTTTGCAATACTCAATCCCGAATTTCTTATTGCAAGGTGGGAGGATGAACAATATTTTGACTCTAATATTTTTTGTTTACATTTTTTCTAATTGCAGCTTCTGAGTAATATTGCACGAGCTTCAAGCAGATGTAATCATTTTCTTTACTCTATAGGTTTTTTGATTCATTACCTCTTCATATTATTATCTATGTTTTGTATAGTTTATGTTTCAGAGAATGGCAACATGCTATGTTCTGTTTTGAGAGTTAGTGTAACTTTGTTTTCTCGGATATTACAATAAAAATAGCATTTGTTATAGATGAATTAGAATTTTTTTCATTTAGAGTATGAGTAAAACAGATATAGTTATTTTCGAGTAATAAATAGTTTCTTGAGGTAACATTTGGTGAGAATTTTTTGAACAATATTTGAAGATTGTCTTAGTTATAATTTTAACTCCTGAAGCAGAAAATTGTTACTGACCTCAAAAGTTATCTATGAAGGCAACATTAATCAACGTTATTAAGACATCCTGCCTCGCAAAACTAGTTTTCACATCTCAAATACACTTTATTGAATGTCAACATTCTAATTGCTGACTTTCAACCAAGTGTAATATAACATTTGAAAGAGTTTAGTTTATTTTAAATTGTCAAAGCATTCGACAGCTATCTGCTTAAGGGAAGGGATACCTTGGTTGAGGATTTTCGAAGGGAAACTGGCTTGTATACACGTTACACATGGGGAAAACCACGGAAACACCCATGCAGCCAGCTCATTTACCGAGATTCGAACCCCAGATCGAACTACCATTGTTCAGCGACTTTACCGCTCGGTCCTAATATTTGAAAGGTATAGTCTCACACTTTACTCCCATGCCTCATACTACTGTTTCCAAGTAATATTTATTGCACATTTCGGATTTCTGAAACGGAATTGAACAAATTGCAGTTCCGCTTAGTAGCATTTTATAACTTCAAAATGGGCAAAAATGCAACTGAAAGCTCATAAAGAAAACATTTGATAATGGTGTGCAGAAAGAGTGCAAGAATAATTCGCAAAATTTAAATCTTAAAACACGAAGTTCAATAATTTCGATGCTCATCATACTGAAAGGTCCTCGATTACAATTAATGATAAACTGAAATGTATGGCTAAAGAAAATTCAAGGGAAAATCTGTCCAAAGAATATGTACTGTTAAGAAGGAAAACTTCGCAGAAGCAGAAGTGGCTCCCTTCCAACGAAAAGGGAAACAAATGCGCATGCGTGAAATATCTGTCGCCAAAAAGCGCCAAAGCTCGAAGCTGAATGTCGAAGTTGGTTTGGACAGGTTCGACCGTTACGTTTAGCAAGAGTTTAAACAAAGAATAGGTTCTTTGGTTTCAAGTAGCGATATGGACAATGGAAGTTCAACAGCCAGTGAAAGTGAAACTTCACCTAATATTTCATCATTTCCGAGTTTAAATTATCGCGACAAGTCAAAGAACGATTCATCTTAACCCGTGTTTCTCAATTTCCTATACACGTCGCGGAGGGGGAAAATGTCGGCTAGGTACCAAAGAACCGGCACATCACAGAGGGGAAATTCTCGCCAACAGATTCCGTCGCCAAATCCCTTGGCAAATGTTCCCTTTTCTTTGTAGCGGCGTTGCAGACAAAGTGGTTTACATTACGTCTATGGAGCCTTTCCTTCTTTACATAGAGGTTCTTTGATCTGTCTAGAGTTAGGGAAACACCTTGAGGTTTCGCCAAATATTGTTCGATCGCACTAGCAGAAAATGGAGAAATATGGATGCATATATTCCGCATAAACTGAAAACTGAGACGACTGATTTTGAGATATCTTTTCATCTTTTATAGAACAAGGTCTGTTTTGGGAGCGATTGATCACGAAAAATGAATGCCCTTAAAAGAAACAAAATCTCAGAAGACTGACTCATAAATTTCTAAGATACATACCAAAACACGACTTCTATAAAAAATATAATTATAGCGTGGTAATCAGCTGCAGGTTGTTTACTACAGTTTCCTCAGAGTCTTGCAGTAATGAATCGAATGCTACATATCAGATTTATGCGTAGAGTCGAATATAACCCATTATTTTGCAGGAATACAGAAATTACACTAGTTAGGTCCTAAGGTCCTCCCTCACACTGTTGCCAGATGATCCGATTTTTCGTAAATTTGCTTATTTTCACAGACCTGTGCTATTAGAATTTATGCTTATGCGATTTTGAAAATTTCCTGCTACTCCATCACTCACTACTATTTATTTATTTATTTTACCATGTGCTTCAGAATTCATTGTGTTATTTAATTTTTTTAACATCAAAAAATTTGGTTATGGTAAAACAATATATATATTGAAATTAATTTATAATTTAAAATAATAATAATAGACTTACAAAAATTTGCAACTGGCAGTCCTACAATCATAGCCCATGAGTGCATATGCACCCAGTATCAGCACTAGTAACTTTTATCGTATTTTGAGGTGTTTCATTTATTACATTGTTTAATATTTTGGTGACCTATGAATAGGTTTCCAAAGTTCAAGTCAGATTATATCCTGCGTTAACTAAAATGTGAGTAACATGAAAAAATTCAGCACCTTTCAAAATGCTTGGTTTAAAAAAGCCATGTTTTACAACTGGCTAGAAAGTATGAAAACAAATAACACAAAAGTTTACTGTAAATTACATTAATGTAAACTGAGGGCGCAAAATTTATTTAATAAAGTCGTGTACTTCTTTAAAGTTTAAACAAAATTTTATGTTTGGAAATGAATGGTTGTTTTCATTTACTCCATACTTTCAAACGAAGAATTTTTATAATATTGATATATACAATGTGTTTATATACAACAAATACAATATATACAACAAATTTGATATGTCTTGTCTTGTCTAACAAATACAATATATACAACAAATTTGATAAAAACGGACAGTCTTTGACTGTCCGTTTTTATTGACTGTCAATAAAACAATGGTCCATAAAAATAATAGCAATAAAAAGAATTCCATAAAAATAATAGCAATAAAAAGAATTCCATAAAAATAATAGCAATAAAAAGAAAAATGTTGCAAAATCATTGTAAAACAAATTTATGCTAATAACAGTAATTTGACTGCTCCGTAAATTTTGAATTTAAATCAATTTTTCCCTGAATTCTGAAGTGACCGGGCGTCAATTTGATGCCAGCATGTCATAGATTAGAAATTCATTATCCTGATTATAACACTGCTAAGCACTGCGCAATTTTTCCTCTTCTTCATTAGATCGATAGCTCAGGGTGGGCCCTAGTCTTTTCCACGTATCTCTGTTTTTGGAGACTGTTTTCCGTTTTAGAATCTTTAGATTATTTTCAACACAATGATCCACCTCACCATGGATCTACCCTGAGGTCTGGTTTCCACGGGCTTTGACAAAAAGTTTTTCTTACAACACCATCTTCATACATTCTGGCTACATGACCAGACCAAGTCTGTGTAGTTTGAAGAATTTTACTTTATCATGGTTTTCTACAGATCTTGTATAGCTCTAAGTTACATCTTCTCCAAGATCCACTCATACAGTCTACATCAACTATGCAACGCAAAATCCTTCTTCCAAAAATACCCCAAAGCTTCCTCATCACATAAAGCAGTGCCCAAGCTTCCAATGGACAAGTCAAGACAAATCTTACAAGATTCTTTTAAAGAAGTAATTTAGTTTAACTTGAGAAAGCTGGATTTTAAACAGCTCTTCAGGCCATGAAAACATCTGCTTGCAGTAGAGATTCTTTTAAGTATTTCAGAAATAATCTCATTTTCATCTCCACTCCCAGTTAAGTGAAACTGTAGACTTTTTAAAATTCATAGCTAATTTCTAAATGACTAAGTGGTAAGTCGGATATTATACAAAGCATATATTTAGTTTTATTTTCGTTAACAGATAGCTTAAATCTTTTCTAACTTTTTTCCAATGCCTTGAATGCCTGTTTAAAAGCAGAAAAATTAATACAGGCAACAATGCAAATATCATCTGCATAAGCCAGTAACTGAATGGTCTTATTAAAAATATTTCTTCTACTGTTGATCCTAGAATCTCTAATAAATTTTTTGAGTGTAATATTAAACAAGAGGCATGCCAGTGTATCCCCCTATTTCATTCCATTCTTGACCTCAAGCTGTTCTGTAAGGTCACTTTGTAAACGAATGTGTATCTTGATTTCCTTAAGTGTCAAAGCCATAAGTCTAACAAGTTTTTCTCTGCATTTTTCAAAAATCTGCTCAATAGTCGATCCTCCCCTCCTAAAGCCACATTGATAATCGCCGACAGCATTATCAACGCAAGGTTGTTACGCGTTATAAGGTTATCTGTTAAAAAGAATAGTTGAAAAAATTTTATAGGATGTGCAAAGAAAACTAAGTCCTCTATAATTACTGCAATCGGTACAAATTAAAATAGATTAAAATCAAAGCAACATCAGATTTCTAAATAACAACACAAACAGAATATAAAAATGAAAGAAGATACTTTTATTAGCAATCAAAATCTGATGAAGGAAAATAAGTTCAGCAATCAGAATGGATATTAACTGAAAAGCATTGTTTGAGCATGCTCCAGCTGAGCGGAGAACAGCAGAGATGAAAAGAAAAGATGTGCTAATTATGCTGGGTGTGTGAGATGTGAACTCAATATTAAGTTTTCAATACACAGGTATATAGCTGCGAATGAGTGATCATTATTACATTGTGTCCGTAACATTGGTCCGTCTTGGAGGTGCCGGAGACCTATGGATGATGCAAAAAATTGGTGGATAGTGAATGATATACAAAGTGCGTATGAGTAAGCGGATTTCTAAGTCAGTAAAGCGATTTAGGGGTGCTAGTGATTTGACGTAAGTGCAATTTCCTTATCTAGTTTTACTTCTAGTTTAAAGGATGTCTGTAATTGCTGAATTAAGGAAAGACGAATTAAAACTCGTCGCTGAGGAGTTAGATCTAACCTTTGCAGAAGATGCAAAAATTGTTGATTTAAAGAATTTTATAAAGAATAGTAAGGCTTTCAAAACCGATCCTGAGTTATTAAAAAGCGTAGTTAATTATGCACTTGAGGAAGCGAAAAAACTCAAATCCGAAACCGAGTCAAAAATTGGGTTTCAAAAACTCGAAACAGAAACAAAGCTAGAGTTATAGAGAAAATGAAATTAGCGCAATTTGAGAAAGAGCTAGAAATCTCGTATATGCGAAAGGAGTTGTCGCAGAATAAGTCGTATTCGACAGCACAGCCGTCAAAAGACAGCTTATAAAATTTAATTAAAAGTATTAAAACGCTGTGTATTCCAGTACCTTCGAGAATAGAGTCATTTAATCTTTTTTTCCAGTCCCTTGAGAAAGCGTTTAACCCTTTGAGGGGCGGTATATAAAAGAATTTAATTTGTGGTAAAATTTTGCATGAATTGTACCTTATGGACCCTAAGAACACAAAATTAAGGCTGAAAAAAAATCTAGAGTGAAATCCTGAATTTTGAGAGCCGGTATATATTTTATACCGCCGCCCCTCTAGGACATTTTTTTTCCATGGAGCTACCAAGAGTTAATTTTTGTTTTTTAAATCTATTATTGCATACTTTTGATGTCTGTCTATAAAAATGAGTGCTTGGTTATAGTTATGTAAATCTTAAGTCCAAAACTTTTAAAATTTCACTAGAAATTTAAAATTTTAAAAATAAAATTTATATTTTTAGGAACTTTGATGATGCCACCCAGCTGAACATACTTATGTAAAATACGGGTAAAAAGCTTTTGAAAGTTATTTAAATTCAATATTATCATTTAATGAAAAAAATTAGCAAATATATCACTGCATGCGTAAACCATATCATGCTGTAATTGAACTAGTATAATACGATAAGCTGAAACTGCCTTTTTAACTGCCGAAGATAAATGTTTGCATCTAAAACTGACCGTATGTATTCGCTCCTTTCACCAACAGTGAAGACTTATTTCGAAAACCTTTTACTTATATCCTAACCCTGGGAAAAAGTTTCTCTTGTATTCCCTAGTCTCCTTCTGAAATTAACAAAGACCTGGATATCGTAACGCATAAAAGCAAGCTTTCAAATCAGCATTTTTTCCATTTCTCTAGCCAGGTGCGAAAGTGCATTCCTTTTTTCCGTGTTTGTAAGTGAAATTTCCTTTTGTCTGATCTTATCACTGCCCCATTGAGGAGATAGCTTGACCCCCACACTACCAAATTAGCTATCAATCACCTCTTTTCATTTTCTCTGCATTCTAAGGCTTTGGAAAACACGAAGCAATGGGTGTCTTTCAGGACTATCATGCCACATTTAACCCCTACAATTGTGTGATGTTTTGACGCCAGACGACAGTTTTGAAATCGAAGTTTTTTTCGAGGCAAAGAGTAAAGTGGTGAAATTAAAATTTTAGCTGGAGTAAACTAAGGATAAAAAGAAACTAAGATACTTTTATTCATACTTAGCACAGGGTCAGTAAAGTCCCCATCCACCCATGAACATAATATTTAATCCAAAACAACTGGTAAATTAATCACAAATAACTAATTATTACATCATAAACAATTATAATATAAAGTAATTTGTGTCATCCCACAGAATAGAGAAATGCCTGGTGCTGCCATCTATTGGCATTGTACCCTTTGTATGCGCGCCGGTATATTTTATATACCGGTTTTAAAATCGTATAAATAATCTTCTTTTAATTAACAGTTTTCATTTAAACGCAGCAAATATATAATATTTAGCATTTGTACGTCATACATTTGCAGATTTTGCATTTTTCCTCCCCCTTCAATAGAATTTATGAATCTTCAAACATGATACCTTAAAACGAGGTATATTAATTTCATAATTGCAAAATATTGAGCAATCATAAGATAGTGCTGCCATTTAGAATCAAAAGAAAACACTAGAAACTCAAGATTAGAACTTTTGGTGTAGAAAAATTATCATTTTTAGGAGGTTAAAAAATTGACAAACATCCGGTATATTTCAAAGGGTTAAAACCATAAGTGTCTCTGATGAGCTAAAATCAAAAATTCTTTTAAATATTCTGGGAGAGAAAGCGAATAATTTAATGGTTTATTTGACTGAAGAAGACTTGCGCAGTTATGATAAGCTTAAAACAATAGTGTTGAAAGAATTTCAACCGACTTCACAAGAGTGTTTAAACAGTTTTCAAAGAGCGCAAAAATTACATTTAGAGAGTTATGTGCAATTTGTGTCAAGATTAAGGGCTACATTTAAGTATTATTGTCAGTTGTGAAAAGTGAGTGATTTTAAATCATTATGTGAATCAATTGTATGAGATAAAATATTCGGTTTACTCGGTCGCGAATTGATGACACATATTGCAATTAAACAAGGAGAATCATATTTTAAACCACAACAGCTAGGACGAGAATGTGACTTTTATTTAACTTCAAAGGGTAAAAGTGAATATAATGTATATACAAAAGCTTCTAACGGAAACGAAATTAAACGGCATGAAGGTCGCAAACAACAAAACATTCAGAATTCGCGTTATCAAAAAAAGGTCTCGAATGTGTTTTTATCAGAAGAAAAAAGTGTTAAATGCAACTTGTGTAAAAATAATGAAGTGAAACACATGTCCTCAATTTAAAAAACTTTCGGTTGCTGAAAGAGTAGAAATGGTTAAAATAAATAAGATATGTTTCAAATGTTTGTCCCCCCGAATGTAATGCAAGAAATTGCTCAGCGAGGGATTGCTTTTGTGGAAAACCACATAATAAATTGATTCATTTTTCAAAACCAATAAAAATAAGCCCGATGGCAGGACTTCATCGAATGTCCTTGAACTGCATACCGAGAATCAAATTAGTGAAAGTGCAGTTCCCCCCTCCCCACGTATGAGTCAAACGTAGAATACTGAGTACAGTTCGAACATTAATTAAAAATAACAGTTCGAAGTGGGTTCTGAAATGTTCAACCGGGGCATCTGAATACCCTCTCGCAGCGTCGCTGGTATTCAAGGGTACACACACTTTGCGGGTTTTTAGAGTGCTTTAGAGGATAGTTTACTCTCAATGCTATGAATTAATGGTTATTGATTAGGCACCTAAACGAGGGATAATAATAAATGATATATAAATTAAAACATTATATTTCTTACATGTTAATATTTATAAATTGCTTGTAAGAAGAAACACTGAGTGAGGAGCAAAATTTTGAACAATATTTACATCTTTTCATTGTCTAGGACTCTTTTTAGAAAGTCTTTTTTGTTTTTAATCTTCTTGTAAGAATCGTCACAAGCTGAACCATTATTAATTTTACATGTCATCAAGCCTTTAACCATAGATTCCTTCTGTTGTGTCTTTGCAGTGTGGTTTTAGGTAAGTGCAGGGTTCAATAAGAAAGGACTAGTTTAACAACACTAACATTTATTTCTAACTACTAAGACAGACATAGCGATGCGCTATTTACGCAGTTTTTACATTACATCTTAGTCTCGTATCCAGACGTTATCCGGATACAAGAGTACTGATACTCTTGAAGTCAGATGCTATATCCCTCTCCACTTATTTAGAGATTCAATCTCTGAGGAGCTTTGCGGATGCGCGAAGATCGTCTAAGTTCTGGCTGGGGCTGCTGCAAGTCTTTATCAGGATTCACTGGAATAACTGGTTCAGTTTTCTTCGGAATTGACGACGTTTCAAGTCCGGCTGAAGTTTGCACAGCTTCACTTCTTTGTTCGATGTCCTTGTCCGGAGCCCGTGGCTTCACGTCGATATCTGAAGTAGTAACTACACGAGGTTCATAGATTACCGGTGCAGACGAAACCTCGCTCCCTACCGATCTGATCTGATCTGATCGACGTGCCGGCGCAGTAAAGTTCCTTAAACGTCAATGGTATAATGCAGCGTTCCATCTTTATTTGTCACTGTGCCAATTTTCCATCGAGAACTTGCCGATCTATAATCCGGAATGGCAACTTTTTCTCCGATTTCAAAAGTTCTGTCTTTGAAATCATAAATATCCCTTCAGATGCGTTTTTCCACTTTTCGTCTAAAATTTGAAACAACTAAATCAATCCGAATTCTAATTTCTCTTTTTAAGAATAATATTTTAAGACTTAACAAGGTTATCATATTCGGTACCTTCCTATAATTCATGAGGAATATGGCAAGTTTTTGCTTAATATTTCCTGGATAACCTCGCATTGCACGTAAAGCTTGTTTAACGGCGTAAACATACCATTTTGCTTGTCCGTTACTTGCCGGTTTAAACGGAGCACACGTTTTGTGTTTAATTCCATTATTTCTTATAAAAGTTTCAAATTCGCCTGATGTGAACTGAGGACCATTATCACTCACTACTACAAAAGGCATTCCTTATCTTGAAAAACGGTCTCTCAAACATTTAACTGTCTGAAAGGAATTGGTTGACTTTAAAGGATACACTTCTAGCCATTTAAAATGTGCGTCACCGATAATCAAGAACATTCGTTCAAAAATAGGGCTTGCAAAATCTATGTGAATACGTTCCCAAGGCGCACTTGGATATTCCCAGTGATGGACCTTTGCGCTTACTGGATCTGATTTAAAATTAATACAATCAACACAGTTTTTTTAAACTTCTTCAATATCATGATCAATTCCCTTCCAAAAGACATTGGATCTGGCTATTGCCTTCATTTTAACGATTCCTAAATATCCTTGGTGTAACTCTTCGAGAATTTTAACTCGGAGCGTTTTCGGAACAACTACCCTCTGACCATTCATTATACAGTCATCTTGTAAAGTATACTCTGCTTTCCTACCTTCCAAACTTTCTCCAGATTTTAATTTCATATAAAGAATACTTAATTCTTCATCAGCTCGTGTTTCCCGGGCTATCTCCCTAGCTGTTACAGGAAGAGATTCAATTTGGGAGAGTTGGAATATTTCAACATCATCTTTAATGCTTAAATCTTCGAACTTAAGAGGTAGGCGCGACAAGAAGTCAGCATTACCATGTTCTTTGGTATTTCGATACACAATATCAAACTGATATGCCTGCAATATCAGTGCATAATGCAAAAGTCAGGTGGCTGTGAGGATAGGGAGCCGTCTTTTTGACTTGAAAATAGCCACTAAAGGTTTAGGATCTGTGACCACAGAAAATCGTCTTCCCTTTAGATATAGATAAAACATTTTGACAACCCAAACAACTGACAGTGCTTCTTTATCGATTTGGGCGTATTTCTGCTCTGTGGTAGTCAGTGTCTTCGATGCGAAAGCTATAGGCCTTTCCGTTCGATCGGACAAAACATGCGAGAGCACTGCCCCAAGACCTACCGGAGATGCATCAGTAGCTATCATTAACGGCAATGTGGGATCGTAATGCGTTAAAACGCTGTCTGAACAAATTTCTTTTTTTATTTTTTCAAAAGAGATTTGGCAGGTTTTTGACCAATTCCATTTAACTTTTTTTTTGTTAAATTATTTAAAGGATGTGTCAATGTTGCCAAATTAGCCGGGGCAGCATTTAATCCATATAATAAGCGTTTACAGATATACAACCCCTTATGCGTGTTTATTGTTAATAATTGTTGGCTCTCCGGATGCACCTTCATTTGTAGATAAGCGTGACTGAAATCAAGTTTCGAGAATTTTTTTCCTCTATTAAGGCATGAAAATATTTCTTCAAGTTTCGGTAATGGATGCTGTAGCACTTCCAAATTAGGATTCAGTGTCACAGAATAATCATAACAAAGCCTAACAGAACAATCAGATTTAACGATTGGTACAACTGGTGTTGCACACTCTGAAGTCTCCACCCTCTCAATGATACCTTCTTTCTCAAGCCAATCAATTTCTGATTCAACTCCATTTTTAATGCGAAGGGTACCGGTCGTAACCTACAAAATACTGGTTGAGTATTAGGTTTCAAATTTAATTTTACTTCGTGATCGTTAATTTCACCTAATTTACCATCAAAAATTTCCTTATACTCCTCAAGCCATTTTTTAAAATTCAATTGACTAGAAGTTTTCGGTGTTTTGATGGCATTCCAATCGAGATTGATTTTATACAGCCATTCTCGGCCGAAGATTGTGACCAAATTTTCCTTCACAATGTATAAATTTAAAACTAATTTTTGACCTTGTTATTCAACTTTAACAGGAACATACACTAAAGGTGCCACCTTATCACCCCTGCAAGCTTTAAAAACTAAATTTGTAGGCTGAATCTTTTTATTGGAAATTTTTCTAAATTTGTTTATACTCATTACCGAAACTGTTCCCCCAGTATTAAGTTCCATGCTAACTGGTTTATTTTCAATTTTAACTTGAACCATTATCGGCGGTCTCTTCCTCTTTTAACATGTGCGTTCTGGAGCTAAATCCATAGATAGGGACCTCATTTTTCGAATCAATCATTATTTGCCTCAACTTTCTTTTGTTTAACCTGTCGGTTTTTCCTAGACAAATAACACGCTTTTTCGATATGGCCAATTTTTTTACAAAACCGGCATTCACTTATTGCGAATTTATAATTATTTTTATTGTGATTTGCCCCTAAGAAACGCGAACAAGTTTCATTTTTACCTTTATTATTCTTAGAAAAAAGGTTTTGGACTCATTATTCTTGGTTTTAAGGACTTTCAGTTCTACGGATTTGTTTATAATCTCATTCGTATCCTTAACCGCCTTTTCCATCGCCAAGGCTATCTTTAATGCTTTCTCTAAATCGATATCATCTTCCTGAAATAACCGATCTAAGATATTACGATCTCGTAGACCGCTAACCATGTTAATCCCTTAACATTGTATTCAACATATATTCTTTATATTCGCAAGGAATCGCTAACGAGCGTAATTTAGTGACATAACTACTAATTGATTCCCCCTCATGCTGTTTCCTATTAATAAGTATGTGCCGACTAGGTATTATTAAAGCTTTAGGATTTAAATGATCCTTAAGAACCTTTTTTTAGTTCGGTAAAATTTTTATCTGAAGGATTATCGGGGGAGAGTAAATTCTTCAACAAATTATACAATTTCGCATTCAAGCTTGAGATCAGAACTTTCCCACGTTTTGCCTCTGGAACATTTTGAATGTCCAAAAAAGCTTCAAATCGTTCCATGAACGAATCAAAATTTTCTAATGTTTCATCAAACTTATCAAAAGAAACAGAAATTTTGTCTTGTCTGTGTTCCTTTCTTTTGCAGTGTGGCCATTAAAGCTCCGTCCTGCTTTATTAATTCTTCAATTAACTTCTCCATCCTTTCAAAATAAAAATCAAATACTTTCTTACCTTTAGCAGTTTTCGAGGAATCCTCTAATCCAAGTTTCTGTTTTGCTACTACTTACGCATGTAAGTGAGTGCGCCGAGGTCGGGAACGATTTTCTTCCTCCTTTTTAGTTTCTTTCTCACATCCCATCCTCGTCGCCATATGGTGTGTCTTTGCAGTGTGGGTTCAGGTAAGTGCAGGGTGCAATAAGAACGGGCTAGTTTAACAACACTAACATTTATTTCTAACGACTAAGACAGACATAGCGATGCGCTATTTACGCAGTTTTTACATTACACCTTAGTCTCGTATCCAGACGTTGTCCGGATACAAGAGTACTGATATTCTTGAAGTCAGATGCTACACCTTCATCAAACCCCTGTCGTCAGTCCATGCGTTGTTCATCAAAGAGTGCTCTCTCAGCTGGTGCTGATGTAAACAGAAGGCATATTCCATTGATCAGACTGGGGGCTGCTATGTGATTCTCGTTAAAGTGAACAAACAGCCTGAGCCATTTTTCTTCTTGAAATAATCACATCTCCGGTAGTCTCTTCTTCCTTCCACTGTTCCCAGTTTGACTGGAAATACTCCTTGGCAAACACAACTCCATCAAACAGCCAATCACTGGTTACTTTCATATCGGGTACATAAAAAAAACAGCTATTAATAATTTCAGCTGAAGTTTCGGCGTTTTCCCAATCAACAGCATTTGTTTTGGTCAGATACCCATGAAAACTGTTCAGCTTTTCCAAAACTATTCGTCCAAAGGTCTAAGTACGCAATTCATCTTTTATAAAAGCCATAACATTCTTCTTTCACACTGGTAAGGACTTACTCTTCTAGATTTCTGAAGATGTTCTTTGCGTTCTTTGCTACATCTATAGGCTATACTTGAGTTGATGGAAAACATTGTTTTTCCCTGCTCTTTTCACATTACCGAAGTTAGTGATGCAGTTATCTCCACGAAAGCCAACTACTTTGTTATTCAAATCGTTCAGCAACAAGACAGTGTATAAGTGATTTGTAAGAATTTCATATGTTTCACCCGCAGCAGATTTGAAATCTATCAGCAATACTTGCACAGCTGAATTAGGATTAAAGTAGCGCAAACAATTGGCACAAAGTTTTACATCCTTTCTGTTTGATGCATCCTTACTTACAATTACGTAGTTTGACTTGGTCAAGTCTTCTTAAACACTTCTTGAGCTAAAGGAGCTATTACATTTAAAACTATTGCCTCACACTTAGTTATTCCGAGTGAGAATTTATGGTAAAAAAACTTAGAAATTAGTTTTGATAAGCAAGAATTTGAATTGAGATTTAGGCTATGGTTTGCTGTGTTGTAAGCAAAGGTCGCTTCTTTCGCTGCTCAGTTTTTGTCATTAGAGCTCGCAGTCTTAAAAAAACTGGTCAGTTTTGATGAGCTAGCAGTACATCCTAAACTCTTTTTGTGTTTACTCGACTGTAAATGATCTTTTATATCGGATCGACTACCGTGAGCAACCGAAAACTCAGAATTACAATGTGAACATTTGACTCTATCGTCTTGATCTTGATTGCCAGTACCACTACATACTTTCTTCAACAAAATTTATTCTGTAAATCTTAGGTGAATTTACACGATCGTTTTGGCATTTTAACAGAGAGTGCTAAACTTAAAACATAAATAAAACAGCGCAGCGCAGTAACATAACAGGCACCGCCGACAGGGACTGACAATTAACTGACTGATCTAATCTCTATCGCAAGCGCTAAAGCTACACCCCTTAGTGCATAATATTGGACTCGCTAGAGAGGCTCTGGCATTGCGCATAGGTAGGACAAGACGATACGATGACAATATTATTTATTACCAGATCATCACTCTTCTATTTTTCAGTTTTAGTTTTAGTTTTCATACAGTACATAAGTAAATGACAAAGTAATTATCCTAAGTAATCCTTCACAGTTAATTATTTTTAGACTTTTTGGTCATAATTATTCAAAATCACATCTATAAAATCAAATTTAATTTTTACCGGGAGTGAAGTAAACCGGCCGGGATACCGGGATTTTGTTTGAAAACCGGGACGTCTGGCAAGCCTAAGTATATTGGACTCAGGTTCTCAGACATGTTTATTAAGTGAACAATGTATGAAGCGCTTAGGACTAAAAAGCGAAAAAATAAACACATTAATCTCGTGTTTAAATGATTCGTCAATTATAGTGAAAGGTCGCATCACGACAACAATTGCAAATAAAAATAGGACTTTTGAGGAAGAGATAAATTTGCTTGCAGTAAAAAAAATTACGGATCTTATACCGCATCAGGTACTCAGTGTAAATATTGAGGTTTTGGACTTAGTACCATTAGCTGATTACAGTTTTAATATCCCAGAGAAAATTGATATGCTATTACGTGCAGAGATATTCTATGAATATTGAGACCGGGAAAAATTTATGCACAAAACTCAAATTTGCTTTTACAGAATACGGTGTTTGGCTCTGTCACCAATGGAAGTGTAGATCAGGGAAATGAGACTAAGATACATTGCGGATTGATACGGAAAGAGGATTTAAATAAAACATTAAAAAGTTTAGGTGAAATTGAAAATGTAGATTTAGAATTAACAAAAAGTAAAGAAAATTCTATATGTGAGTTTGTGCAAACGCACTGGAGAAATGAGGAAGGTAGATATGTGGTAACAATGCCCCTTAAAGATGATCCGTCGTGTTTAGGTCAGTCTAGGGACATTGCTCTTAGAAAACTCAGATCGCTGTGGACTTGCTTGTCGAGAGATCCAAATTATCTCTCTCTAGATCATGACTTCATTCATGAGTATATTTAACTAGGACATATAAAGGAAGTTAAAGAAGAGAAAGAGCCTGAAGTGGCATATTATGCAACAAATCATGGAATAAATAAACCAGAAAAAACTAGTACTAAACTAAGAGTCGGGTTTAACTGTTCAAGTTTAATAATTAACGGTATTTCACTCAATTCTCTCCAATATAACGATGGAGTTATACAACAAGATTTATTTCCTATAATGACTGGATTTAGAATTCACGTATATGCCCTAACAGCCGATATAAAAAATGTATAGGATGATACTGATAGATGAAAGTCAACACAGCCTTCAAAGAATTCTATGGAATGATAGTGCTATGAGCCACCAAAAACCTATGAGCTAGTAACCCTTAACATATGGTGCGGTCAGTGCTCCCTTCTTAGGAATGAGGACACAAAAACAGCTTTCATTAGAAGAAGAGAGTAATTTTCCAATGGCAGCACCTGTGTTGCGTGACAATTTCTACATGGATGATGTGTTATGTGGAGCTTCGACGTTAAAAGAGGCCAAAGAATTCCAACAGCAGCTTATAGTGGTTTCGCAAAGAGAAGGCATGCAGTTGCATAAATGGTGCGCAAATCATTCCGAACTTTCTCTAAACCCGGAAGAATACAATTTATCAGATCCAGTTGAAACGAAAACCTTGAGTGTGTCATGGAAGCCAATAAAGGACTGCTTTTCCTTCAGAGAAGAGCCTAGTGCATCATATACTAAGAGATGTGTCTTATCGTCGATTGACAGAATATTTGATTCTTTGAGTTTTCTTGGCCTAGTTATAGCCAAAGCATAAATTTTTATGCAGAAACTCTGGCGTCTTAAAATTTATTGGAGTGACAAACTTCCTGTGGCTGAAATCATGAATGGCATCAATTTCTGATGACACTCGAGAGCATAAACAACATTGATACTGACAGATTATAGTGATTGATCAAACTAAAACTATTGAAATCCATGGTTTTGCTGACACTTCTGAACGTTGTTTCGGAGCAGCAGTTTATTGCAAGTCCATCGATTCTTCTGGGAGAACATTGGTAAAGCTGATTTCGAGCAAATCAAGAGTTGCCCCTCTTAAGAGCCTAACGATTCCCAGGCTTGAGCTATGTGCCGCTGTCTTATTATCAAAGTTGGTGAAAAAAGTCCTTATTGCCTTGAAATTAGAAGTGACTCAAGTCTGCTTATTTCTTATGGACTGATTGAATGATAGTCCTCACATGGATACAAAAGGAACCTATGGAGCTTAAGACGTTTGTTCAGCACAGAATGGCCAAAATTCAAGAGCTTTCATCTGTTCAACAGTGGCATCGGATCAGATTCCGGCAGATCTCCTGTCACTGGGTGTAGATCCTGATAAGCTAGTGTATCATAAATTGTGGTGGTGTGGTCCCTCATTTCTTCTACAACCTGTGAGTGCCAAGATGATATTCCTAAGGAGACTGAAGAACTGTATCTTCGTGAATTAAAACCACCAGGAAGGAGTAAGTGAAATATGTGCATTTATCAACACTTCTGAGCCTTTAGATATCATCAATAATTGTTCATCTTACAAAAAATTAGTATGAGTAGTGGCTTGGTGCAAGAGATTCATGCATAACACCAGGCATCCATTGCATGCTACATGCGGAACGTTGACAACCAGTGAACTTTTTAATGCTTTACTGTATATTGTGAAAAACGTTCAAAGGACTTCATTTGTAACAGAAATCCAGTGCTTAGAAAAGGGTGCTCCTATTCCTAATGGTAGTAAACTGTTGAATTTGTGCCTATTTTTAGATCATGATGGAATACTCAGTCAGCGGCAGACTGAAAAAAACAGTGACTCAAGTGAAATGAGAAAACATTGTATGGTTCTACCAACTAAACAGAATTTTATTGTAATTGTAATTAATTATTTTCATACAGGTTCTCAAACAACACTGTCAGTTAGAAGGAGTAAATTTTGGATTGTTTCTGCAAGAAATGTAATTAGAAAAATTATATTTAATTGTATGATTTATAAAAGAGTAAGTTCTAAGTCTGCACAGCAACAGATGGCTAATTTACCAGCTACGAGAGTGCCAATATCAAGAGTTTTTGCTAGAACTAGGCTTGATTTCTGTGGTCCATTTGTCATAAAAAAATTTGCAGGTAAAAGTAAACAGCTAAGAAAAGTATTTGTTTGTATTTTTGTATGTTTAACTATGAAGGCCTCGCACTCTGAGATTGTAAATGATTTAACAAGTGCAGCATTCATAGCCGCACTTAAAACGTTTTATTGCCAGGCGAGGTAAACCCTCAGATATTTTCAGTGATAACAGCAGAAATTTTATAGGTGCTCATAGAGAATTAAGAGCAATTCTAAAACCTTTATTTAGGGATAAAAGAAAGGAGGAAATCAAAATTTATTTAGCTAGTGAAGACATAAATTGGCATTTTAATCCTCCCTCTACTCCTCACTTTGGAAGTTTATAAGAAGCTAATGTGAAATCCCTTAAATATCACTTGAAGCGTGTGGTGGGTAAAACAAACTTATGAAGAATTTTTTACTCTAATTGTTCAAATTGAATCTCTACTTAATCTCACCCTCTTAGCCCCATTTCAAATGATCCAAATGATGTTGAGGCATTGACACCTGCTCACTTTCTTATTGACTCATCTTTAATTGCATTACCTGAATCTAATTTTACAGAGATTCCTAAAAGTCGGTTGACTAGATGGCAAGTGGTTCCGAAACTAACTCAAACGTTTGGGAAAAATGGTCGTGAGAATTTAAACAAACCTCTAAATAGGCCTAAATGGTACAAAGGAAAGGTAGAAATAAAGAAAGGAGATTTAGTTTTAGTAAAGGATTCGAATAACCATGATCTTTTAAAGTGGCATTCAGCTCAAATTATTAAACCCATCCAGGTCAAGATAATATTATTCGTGTTGTGACAATTAAAGATGAAAGTGGAATCTATAAAAGGCCAACGACAAAGATAGTACCTTTGCCTTTTGTTAATGAAAAACTTTCAGTCACTTAATAACTTTTATTTGTAGTTAATTATCAAGTTTTGAGTACAATTTTTATTGTATAACCATCATTATTACTATTATTATTCTAGTCTTATGTATTGTATTATGGTTAAAGTGCTATGTTACATATTTATGTTACTAAAGTGTTAGTGTTATATATTATGTTACTAAAGTGTTTGTATATTTAGTATGAAATGCCTCATATTTTTTAATGATTGAATGTTTTATAAACATTTCAATGCCGGGGGGGGGCATGTTTGCACATGCTCAAGTAGCAACTGTGCCCCCGAGCAGAGAGATGAGAAAAAAAAATGTGCTGAGTGCCAATTGCTTGGGTGTGTGAGATGTGAACTCAATATTAACTTTTCAAATAAACAGTTACATAGCTGTGAATGAGTGATCATTATTATATTGGTTAGGTTAGGTTATTCAATTATGGCAAAGCTAACGAGGGCTATCTGCCTAAGGGAAGGGATGCCTTCGTGGAGGACTTTCTAAGGGAAACTGGCTTGTATACACGTTACACATGGGGAAAACCACAAAAACGCCCATGCAACCAGCCCGTTTGCGGGATTCGAACCTCGGACCGAACTACCAGTGTTCAGCGTCTTTACCGCTCGGCCGCTGGTGGGCCATTATTATATTGTGTAAGTGTATCCGTAACAAGCATTATCAATTAAAGTAAAGTAAAACACAGAGAATAAACAAATTCAACAGAATTAATACAACAATGTTAACTATCTAACCCAAGAAAGTACTTGATTAAGGATATGAATAAATAACAGAAAAAGTAACAACCTAAACCAAATTAAATTTAACATCAGACTACAAAATTTTTAGGAAAGTTATATGAATTTCATGAATAATTAGACACAGATTATTCTGCTTGGAAAAACAAAATTATTTTGATTCTGAAAGTGGAAAAGAGACTCGTATTATATTCCCTCAAATTGCACAGAGCTTTCCTTCTAAAATTAAAGGCAATCAATACTTAATTTTAAGTTAACTGATAAAACGGTATATGAACTGCTTGTCATTTAAATCTACATTGTAAGTTTTATTTGTCCTGAAAATTGACGAAGTTTCAGCTTCTACTATTATACATTGAGAATAGACACAAGACTGAATATAAAGAAGATTTAAACTTTAATAAATGTCATCCATCTGCAGCAAAGCATGCATCAGTTCTTGCTACAAAAGAGATCTTAATGCAGAAGTTGGAGAAAAATGGTAATATTTATATCACACACTGAAAAAACATGAAACTACCTACACAGTTAGCCTATTCTACTTGGAATTAATTTCAAGCTATCAATATCCTACAACTCTATTTAATCACTAACAAGCCCTGAAGCAATGAGAAGTTCTGTACAAACATGTGTAAATACACATATAAATTACATATATGTACATACTTATGGGAATGGAGCTTAGATTGTCCCAAAAGCATGCAACAGGAAAAATTATATGCAGTAAGATATGGACCACTGCATAATTAATATACTTTTATTTTCGTAAATAATTACAATAATGTACATAGAACATAGAAAAAAAAAGTAATACTGATACTGCTGAAGGAAATGCAGATTATATTCCAATGAAAATAAACAGATATTATATTTTTATCTTCTTAAAAAATACTACAGGCACAGAATGCAACAAACTAAAGCTTGAATATCTGGTACTTAATGTGAATAAGCAATTGTCATGGTTAACACACATAGAAATTTTAAAAGATAGAGACTAGATATGATATAGGTTCAGATATGCAACTTATTAAAAATATTTCTATCTAAAACAACAAATCAGGATTAAATAAATTCTTCTTTAAGTATTAAACCAAAACCAAAAACAGCAAAATGTATGATGAGATATCAGATTCCTGGAGTAAAAAAATAATGAACTTAAAAGACAAGTTCTCTAATTTATAGCTATGCTTTAAAGATACATACGCTGTGTATTACTTTCAAAGAGATTGAGTACATCTAGATGATGGGAAATCAAATAGCAATGCATGGTCGGAAACGCTTTTCTGGTGCGATAGTGACGATAGAAAAAAGGAAGGACACAAAGAGTAAAACAAAATGTGTTTTATTATGCCAAACCAACAGCCAAAACCAACACATAAGAACAAAACAGGCAACAATCATCATTAGAGAAATTTGAAATCACGACCAGACCGTGATGTAGGCCTCACTTCTTCAGCCACATGGAGCATCTGCATCACAAATGGAAAATCACATGGAAGATGCAAGACGCACAATTCCTGCATCACAGTCCAGGTCCTAATTTCGAACACCTTCTTTGATGACGATCGTTGTCTCTTTGTGTTATTTTTCCTTTACTTTTGCAGTACTCCAAATAATAAACATGTTTTCTCACCTTGTTCGTGCCCTTTCTTTCTTGATTTTTGTGTCGTCACTATCGTGACAGGAAAGTGTTTCTGACTATGCACTGCTATGTGATTTCCCATTGTCTATGTATACTCTATCTCTCATGAAAGTTTGTCACCGTTGTACTGATACACCCTGTATAAAATTACGGTATAGAACATACTGAAAGTTCTATTAATATTAAATGGCTGAACAATTCATATCAACACCAACATATTAAATGCAAATTATGCATAAAAATTCCTTGAACTCCTGTGTATGAAAGAGAATTTAAAGTTGCTACATTAACAAATACATTTAGAATTCATTTTATGAAAATTAAAGGGAAATCTTTGGTTCCAAACTTACTGAAAAAGAATATTTCTTTGTTCTAAACATAACACAATTATTAAAATTTATTATTTACAAATATTAAATAAAAAAAAGTATATATTAAAGTCAAAATAAATATAAAATTGTTTAAGAAGTTTTATATACAATACAATTTCAAACTAAGTACAAATTTACATTGAGATAAATCATTCATTGAGCAAATAAAATTGTACGTAAATAACTAAATCCACAAAGAAAAGAAAATACAAAATGAACACAGTAGTCTGAATAAGAATACAGAAAAATATTGTATAAACACATGCAATAATTTTCAAGGGGGGGGGGAATAATTTTAAATACCACTTGCTTTACATTCTAATCAAAGAATGCTCATTATAACAACTTTTTGTATCCGAATGAAAAAGACCATTATAATGAGTGATTATTATAAGAAAAATGGATTAATATATTTTCATAGTTGAGGACTTTTTGTATCATAGTAATGACAACGAATACAATGAGCAATCATTATAAAAAATGCAGTGGATCATAATTACAGAATAAACGTAATAGTAACTGGGCTAGCTACAAGCACAGTGGACAACAGCAGCCACTTAGGACACATGTTTTCAGAGTGCATCACCTAACTTGTTCTCATGATAACTATAATAAACTCACATAACTACTAATAAAGAGTATATTTAATTTTGAATTATTTATATATTTAATTTATATACGGGCCAACTATATTAATCACTGAGGGTGCACTTTTAATCCTTTAATATCCAAATTATTATACCCTCTCCCTTTTAGTTTTACTACAGCAAGAAAGCAATGTCTGCTAAAGGAGAGAAAATATTACCTCTGAATTGGTGAATCCTTTAGCCTTTCAACAATGGCATCCAATCAGTTTGGATACCACCAGCATTTTAAAAGTGATTTAATAGGATAATCAGATATAGAGTGCTAAGAAATTAAAAAATAGCCTCAGTTTCAGAGTAAAATACCTGCTTTTAAAGGTTATAATAATATAAATTTAAATACTTTCACATTTAGAACTTTACAGCAAGAGGAAAACAAATGAAATTATGCTATGACCTTGAATAATAAATGATAAAAAATCTAATCTTTCACTACTTCATAGGTTTTTAGTCTTCAGTAGTTTTTATCCTTTTAGAATAATATTTCTTTTGACCTCCAAATGTAATTCAAAGAAGTATACATAAGTGTGATACTTTTCATACTGAGGGGTTCACTTGCATCTTCTGAATTCAGTCAATAAGGGACAAATTTTTCTGCTGAAAACATGATGGAAATCTCAGAATTCATTTAATTTCACGAAAATAATTTACATATTTTTTTCTTTTTCATAGATAACCAATTAATTTTTCCCATTCTATGTTTTAGCATAACTACTGATATAATAGATGCATTTCTTCCGGTTGATAAAATTTATTATTCATAACAATCATGGAAACTAGCTCTGTCTGATTATCCACACAGAAATGGCATCATCAGAATGTTTCTGGACAGCATAAATCACATCACCTTTGCCCTTGTAGCATTTTCTACACATTCAAGCATTCATTTTTTAGAAGAAGCAAGAAGGACAGATTAGGAGTTTTTAACTTAAAGCTTAAAACAGAGTGACTCCCAAAGCTTTAATAGGAAGCAATTCCTTGACCACAAGTGTTGCTAATAATTAATTTATTCCCTCAATAAAATGCATCAAGAAGTACTGCAATAAAACTAGAACAAACCGGTTTTCAAAAATGAGAACAAAAAATGTATATATAACATGTCTATGAAACTAAAGAGAATTTTGGATCTCCAAAATGAGAATTAATCTATAAACATATAAAAACAGATAAATATAACATTTGAAAAATATAATGTCAATTGCAAAAAATGCTATAATAATTTTCATGAAAGAGCATTTAATAAATTGAAGTTCAATTATTTGATAATTCTATATACAGAACAAACATATGCTTTTAAAAATTTTCAGAAACAATTCATTAGGAAAATAAAGGATGTATAATAATTCTATATGAAATACAGCTGAAAAACAATTAACATTGGTTATTAAAGAGGATTGCATAGGTATAGAAAGGCTGTCTACAAATCACTAGAGATTGGTAGTTATATCACAAAGAGAGATATATAAAAACTTGAAACCACAATTAATAACTATTGTATATAATGCACAGTATTACATACTTACATATTTGAAAAGCTTCAAGGAAATTTAGCATCTACTTAACACATTACCGACCGGCCGTCGATTAATCAACGTTTGCTCCCTAGCACTTACCGACCGGTCGTCGATTAAGCGACTTTTGATCTTTCTGTTAGATTTGGTTAGGTTAGATTGACAAGTAGCAAGCATTTTGCATTCTTTATTCAGATAATCGGTGCTTTTTTCTAAAGATCAAAAGTCGATTAATCGACGACCGGTCGGTAAGCGCTAGGGACCAAACGTCGATTAATCGACGACCGGTCGGTAATGTGTTAATATATATAATCTCATAACTTATTACTATATGCATAAATATGTCACTACAGTCAATATTCATTACAATTAATCAATGAGTCCTAAAGAAAAGAGTATATTATGATGAGTGGCCATTATATTGGAAATGAACTGAATACATTCTCATCAGCTGGAAATTTCTTGCACCAGTTACCATAATGGAACAGCCACTACAATTAATGATATTATAACAAACATCAACTGTTCAAAAGTAAATATTTTTCTCAGCAAAATAAAATATTGTTACATATTTAATGATGTAAATCAGTGATGGCCAATAAGCAGGTTTCAAATTTATTTACATTTTCATAGTTCTATCTTAAGACAATCAAATCAGTGATGGCCCATAAGCAGGTTTCAAATTTATTTACATTTTCATAGTTCTATCTTAAGACAATCATCGTATGAAAAATATTTGAAATTATTATCACAAGAATACTGAAATAAAAAAAGTTTATTATACTATGATATATTTCTAAATATTAGTTAACCATCACATATATGTCCATGGGCTTAAATAACATAGTTTCCTATCTTGAAAACCAAGAAACTTTTGCATAAAAACTAGGAGAAAAAAGAAATTTTTCAAGCCACAAGAAGATGCAATTTCAAGAGAATGCCAAAATGATTTAATTTCATTTTATAATGCCTAACTCAGGTTATTAAACCATTTGTAATGTAATGTTGGTAATTAATATATTAATATTTAAAATTCTAAATTTTATGTTTTTGAGAAATTTTATTTCATTTTACAATTTTTTTTAAATGTTACAGACAAAATCCAGAGTAGGAAGAAAAGCTTTTATTTATCAAAGTATTTTTAAATATGACAGAAATAAAACTAATAACTAACTGCAAATACGAAATGCATAGACAAAAATACAGCAAAAAACAAAATAAAAGCTTTTCACTTCATATCGGTTCCTTCCCAAGATCCCTTCACTTCAGTTTGACTTGAGCATATAAGCAAATTCAATATACGAATGTTTTTATGCTCTCACTTCATGCTTCGCATGGTATATTGACCATTCATGTTCATTCTGCAGTAGATGTGTGAAAAGATGTGTCAATAGCGGCAAAATAAAGAGTTAAAAATTAAAAACCTGGAGATTTGCTACAAGATGTGATAAAAAAAAACTCTGAGAGTTGGTAGCTATGAAACTGGCCACCACTGATATAAATACCGATTCAGTTAATGCACAAAAATTGTAGAGGAAAACACTTATAGCATGTAAAAAATGTTCTTTATATATGCTTGTTTCTTTTTAAATTTGAAAAACAATAGGTTCTGAATTCCTTATAAAAAATTAAATACTTGATTTTACAAGAAGTTGCTTAATAGACCCATACAAATTCATTCTGTGCAGATATGTTTCAATAAGATCCGTTGTAGTTATCATTTTTACATGGAAATAAAATGATGAACACATGCCACAAAATTCAATATCTTGAATACACATTTAAAAGCGAAAAAGGTTAAAAGCAGGCTTATATTTAGATTAAATGGAAGTAATTTTTAAAAGAAACTATGCAGGAAAAGTTTTGTTCTTTTATATTAAACTCTAAATATAGGCATCCTCCCCATTTTTGCCGTTTGACAATTTCTTTTTTCAACTTTTAATTTATAACCAAAAATCTAAATATTTGATCTTTAAAGCTATATCATCATATTTCCACCTTTAAAGCTATATCATCATATTTCCACCTTTAAAGCTATATCATCATATTTCCACGATGAAAGGCAAAAATAGTCTGCCCCTACCCCAAAATTTTACTTTACTTTTCTGTGTATAATATATGCTTTTAATTTTTGCACTTATTTATTCACAAATGATATACATTGTTTACTTTTCAGAAAGGGCAGCCAAAATGTATTTGCAGACTAAAAACAGACTACATTCACATTCTGATGATTTCGATTTTTTTCAAGAGGACACAGATCTAAAACTATGTCATAATACAACAAGCATCTGTGATAAGCATAAAAATTATTCTTCAATGTGTAATTAAAAGTTTACAAAGTCTACCCCACTATGGTAAAAGATTTACAGTATGTAAAATATTATCTGAGCTATAAATTTAGTTTAAATAGATCTAGAACATTCAGATATTTTGAAAATATCATCTTCACACTTCAAAGATAAATTAAAATGAACATTTCTCTCTCATTTACAGTCTCCTTAAAAATATGACAGAATGAGAATAAATGAAAATGGGAAAAACATTTTGTTTGGTTATCTATGACTAACTAATTTTAGTCATGGCAAGTTATTAATGAAGATGAAATAATTAGCAATTCTTTATACATAATTTATATTACCTCATTCATTAAAATTTATACTTAGGTTGAACATAACCTGAAAGCACTAGAAAGCTATGATCATATATATATTTTAATGTACATTAATGTTATTAAAAATTATTTTCAATACTTAAAATACTTTATTGTTCTCAAATTTAAAAGCAAATATTACATTACTTGAAACTTCATCATAATTATTAGTAAAGTATTTCTAAAATGGATATTCAAACATTAAAATTCATAACTTATTTACAAAATCATGTACATTTGATACTGGAATTATATGCACAAAATATGAAATACTTTCATGCCTCAAACACAAATTTTTAACCAGAAATTCTTATGTTCAGAAAAACTAACTTTTTGCCTATTTTATACAAGTATGTGTGCATGTAAAGTGATTTTTTTTTTACTTTTTTACCTTATTTATCTGTCTGTTTTTTTTTTGGAGAGGGAGGGACAGTTCAACTTTACATATAAATTGCAATTAATTAATTTTTAATACTTTTTAAACCACTGAACATGTGATTGTTTACATTCTATGAATGCATATTTTGTACTAAAAATATCAAAGTATTTTGTATAGTTAACAGGTTTCAAGAATATAGGAATAATTTACAGACTTTAATCTTCAAATACGATTATTATCTATGCTTAATTCTTATTATTATTTGTTGCACTGCAAAGTGCATGGGAGTTATTTGCCTGAGATGAGGTATGCTTTCACATAGAGCATTTTCATAGGATAATTGTCTCATATTTACATTTTACATCAGAAAAAGCATGAAAACACTTGGTGTCCATTGAATGCAGTTTGAGCCTTAGTCAAACCACCAGTCTTCAGTAGTCTTATCTATTTAACCACTGGTAAATGCCAATTTTTTATTAATACCAGATTCATGAAATTTCATAAGAAACACTGTCACACACACTGGTGTTGGGTGGTTTCACATATAGCAAAAACTTAGTCACAAAGCAGTCTCAGTGAAATTGCTTTTTATTTATTCCTCATTATATTGATAAAAATGTCTTTTTGCTTGGAAAGTTATTAAATCAGAGTGAAAAATGGGGGGAGTCTCTTTTATTTAAGAAATTAACAATACAGTTTCCATAATAGTCATTCAAAGAATAGAAGTGATTGCAAAGTGCAGTAATTACAGGAATATAGTCAATTCTATTAGCACACATTGATATAAAAATGTCAGATTGATATAAAAATGTTAGCAAAGGAAAAACTTAATTAAATTTTAAAAATATAGTCTTTAATGATCAAATTATTCCTCAGTTTACTTATTTCATATTAACTTTTATTTAAAGTGTTTTCAATCATTAATCTCTTCATAGTATGTTCGAGAATTATATTGTGAGAAAAATGCATCCTGTTTATAATTTTCTCTGTACTTTCAGGTTAAGTTTGTCACAAGTACAGTTAAACACATAATTCAAGGAATGTCAAAAACATATTGGCGTACATATATAATTTTGTTCATATATAAAAAAGTCAAAAATTTTATAAATAAATATATAAATGAATTCACAAATATATTTGTTCTTCAAATATGCAAAATGGAATACTTTCAAAAACTGCATTGAAGCTCTTCTGTATAAAATACACATAGCATGTTAAAGAGTAGATTATTCAGCATGTGATTTAATCTTTAATACCTGCATTATATTATTTACAACATTATTTCATATATTATCAGACAATTTTGAAGGAGTACTGCTAGACAGTCCAGTAAATAGATGGCCTAATCATAAGATACCAATGAATATAGAACATTAAATTGTAGATCTATATTTATTGCCTCGTAATTTTTCTCTTGAAAAAACATGAAAGGGGGAGAATTATATGCAGAGTTATAACTGCAAAAGCATTCCTCATATCCACATCAATCAAGCTAAATAAAATCATTTATAATTTAACATATATGAAATAAAATTAATGTGTGAAATAAAATTAATTCAACTTGTTAATTTTAAGTACATTATCAAATTATTTCTAACTGAGATTCAAATTAAATATAATTTTATGATACATTTAAAATACTGTGTTCAAAGATAATTTCACTTACCTATCCAATTTAGACTTTGACATTTCACAAAGCCTTAAAATATAACTGATATAATGAAACACAGCAGCAAATTAAACCACTGGCATAAAATAAAGAATATCACTGATCCTAAAGACAATTTACATGGTTATTTTCCCATAATTACACTGTTTAAAATGAAATGCTAGCAATGTTAAGCATCAAACAGATTGTATCAGAAGATATACTTCATTCACTAGATTTAGAAAATTAAGATATGTTAAATCTGATAAGTAACTATCAAGGGCACTTTCATCTAACTTTATTCTCAGGACGGAAACTACACAAAATACATCACTTTTTCATTCAACCGCAGGTACTTCTGCTATAGGTGACAAACAACTTCTGACAGCATTTCTGTATATATTTAAAATAAATATTTTTTTTTGCCTGAATACCCTTATGAATTATGAAAATTTCATATCAATATGAAATAGTCTGAAAATGATCCAAAAACTGAAAAGAGAAATTCAACAAAATAAAAGATAGCATAATACGTAAATCTGGCTTTATTACTTCATATCTAATTAAATATGTATTCTTTATTACTTCATGTCTAATTAAATAAATAATGATGAAAATAAATTATGACCTTTCAGACTGAGTTTTAATATTTATAATTTAAAAGATATTTACTACACAGTGAACTTGTAAATTAAAATTTATACATGTTAGCTTTCCCAAAACTAGATCCCACTACAGATAATCCAGCATATGAACAGCATTCATGCCATAAAAATAATTTGTTTGCCACAGGAATTCTCGTATGAAAAAATATAATGTTGTAGCTCATTAAAGACATATCATTCTTGCTAATGCAATTCTTAGATCAACAACACATAAGCGATCACAGGAAGAAAGGTTTATATATCTTAAAACTTATTTATGTCATCACTTATGCAATTACCACTTTTTCTTCGTCATATTACACATACAATATGTGTCCGTGTGTGCTTGGAGCTTGAGTGGCTACCAGGCATGTTGGCCGGATGTCCTGTATTATTTGACAAGATCCCATAATAAATAAGAAGCTGCGAACCCCTCACCATAACCCTGGTGTTATGCCACCCATGTGTGAGGTGAATGACACTGCAGTTATAGTGTCATAATGGAGCCTCTAGAATGCCTGGCAACTTCTAGAGTATTTTGCCTTACCCATCAACAAGCAATACTGGGTGGGCTTTTTTGTCCTATATTTTCTTTTCTTATTTATATATGCCTGAAAATGAAAATATAACTAGAAATTCTGCCTTTGCAGGCAAAATCTCTGAAGTAGACCTTTCTTCTCAAAACAAGGAAACCCAGAAAAAATCAATCGAAGGAGCAGAAATGAATCTTTCATTGAGTGAGGTAGAAATGACATCTACTCAAGTTAGTCAATCAACATCAGAAGAAGGGCAGGAAGCTATTAAAAGCATGACTGCCTACCTAGATAAAATCAAAATCAGAAAGAGAACATCTGGAGTAAAAAAAAAAAAAGAAAGAAAGAAAGAAATTAAAAAACATGCTCAAGAATTGAAAATTACCAAAGGTTCTTGGGTTGGAAAGTATAAGGGGAAACGGAAAAAAGGCAGTCTCAAAAAATGGAACAGAATACAGCTCCAAAGACTGCCGAAAGAGACAGACTGTTACTGTTACTGGTCAAGATGGCTGTACTCATTGAGGGACATACTGAAAAGTGTTTATCAGAGGAACAGGCTACTGACTTTAACTTCTGATAACACTGACTACTTTAGGTATCCTCAATGTTAAAGAATTACACCTGAGCTTTATTAAGGGGCTGTTTGACTTCATATACAAAGTGGGCAACCCAAATAAATGAAGCTAGGAAACACTGAGTTAGGTACATTTGGCACAAAATGCTATTTAAAAGCAGAGATGCTCGATAACTCAAAGAAGTGCAAGTGGGGTGTGTGTGCGTGTATATACATATAAATCTCTCTCTCTCTCTCTCTATATATATATATACACACACACATATATATACAGTACAAAGTCCAAGATCCAGGCGTTCAATATCCAGAATGATCTAAAATCCGAAGCCACAACCTTTTCTTTTTTAAATCATTTTAGCATAAATTTGTGAGATCAATAATTTGGCTCCATAGTTGCTTGCTCCATATCTGCTTGGCATACATCTCAAACCGAAACATTTTTCATAGAAACACTGTTGATTTTACCCCTACTAATATTTTATATCCCTGATGCCAACCTGGTGAATCATTATTCATTGTATTTTTCTTTCATCACTATATGTTTATCAACACATGACAACTTGAGTAATGACACATGCAGAGATGCCTAAACACTTTTATATATATATATTAGTAATTGAATAGCAAAGAGTATGGAAACCTTTTAAGTTGACATTACGCTTGGCGATGATTAGATTTAATTTAAATGTGCTAAATGTTGACGAGGAAAAATTTAACGAAAATTTCTTTCCATATGCTGAAAATAGATTTTCTTAATGTTGTTTTTGTTAATTTGTTTTTGCAAAAAGATCACATTTAGTGCTACTTGAATTGAGAATAATTGATTTTTTTATTCACATAAACCCAGAACCGGCACCAGAGCTCGTATGGCCGCACCAGGCAGCAGAACTTAGGGAAGACAAAATTTTGGGAATTTAGAAAAGTACCGAGTAACAAAATTAAGGGATGATAAAATTTTTACAATTCAGGAAAAGCACTGGGACCCAAAATTGAGGGTCAGCAAAAATTTAGAACTTAGGTGGCCCCTGTTAGCAGAATTTAGGACACACAGAGACTGCATCAGGAGGAAAAATATCTAGTGCCGGTCCTCAGTAAGCTTATGTATATATGGGAATTTATTTATTTAGAATTCATATAAGAATTAAGCATGTGCAAGAATTAGATGTAAGTATAATAAATAATTAATACAATTCAAGCTTAACTATGTCAGTGCACAATAGAAGCAAGACAAAATTTAATAGAACTCTTTTGTCTTTCATCACCAATCTCATGCTACATAGTGAATAATGCATAGCCAATCTCATGCCACATAGCTAATAATGTATAGCGGACGCTGTTAAGCTAGACTAAAACTATATTGGTTTCAAAGAATTACAGTTAATATAGCAGATTGCGCTGTTCCATAACTTTCTGATTTGATCCAGCCTATTATTTTTTGCAGGCTGTTATAATTACAGCAATTTTATGAAAACTAAAGTTTGAACTTTTGATTATGTCGAAAAGAGTTCCTAATTCTGGAGCTGCAACAGGATCTACAAAGCAAAAGCATGTTTCCATTAAACAAAACATGAAATTGCTGCAAAAAATAGACATAGGTATATCCATCTCAAAATTATGCAAGAAGTATGGCACTGGAAAACCAGTTGTATATGACATAAACAAAAAAAGGAGCTTTATCAATTTTTTGTGGATTCCGACACCCCACTCGCAAAGAATAACAGAAAAATTATTCGCTATGCTAAAAGTGATGATCATGGTAAAGTGATGATTGAATGATCAGATAGAGATGCAGCAAAAGCATGCCATTGAGGAGTCCAATGCTGGTTCAAGCTGAAATATTTCATGAAGAAATAAACTTAAAAACTAGTGCATATATTCAACAGATTGGTTAACCAAATTTTTAAATCCTCGTGGTATAATGCAATTAAAAACTTCAGGTGAAAAAGCTTCAGCTGATACTGAAGCTGTTGAACTATTTGCAGATGAATTCATTGAACTCATTAATAGTGAAATGTTTTCTCCAGGACAAATTTACAACGTTGATGAAACTGTTCTTTTCTGGCAATATGTACCATGAAACACCTTGGCAATCTCTACAGAAATAACTTTAACTGGTGTCAAAGATTCCAAAGCTAGACTAATATTTTTGGCATGCACAAATGCTGCAGGAACGCACAAGTGAAAATATTTCGTAATCGGAAAAAAGTACACCACCTCGAGAATTTAAAGAAGTAAAGATTTTCCTGTTATATATCATGCAAATATAAAAGCACAGATGATACAAGCATTTATGTATGATTGGTTTGAAAATCATTTCATACCCAAGGCTTGGCGAAATCTGAATTCGGTTGGTTTATCTGATGATGTAAAAATTATACAGATTTTAGACAACTATTGAGCTTATACTTCACTTAAAGTTTTAATGGAAGATAACCTATCTATATTGTTTTCTCCAAACTGTGTCCATCATTCAGCCTGAAAACATTGGAATTACGCATGTGCTGAAATGCAAATATAAAGTAACATTTTTAAAATCCATGTTAAATTTCTTGAATAACGGCAAGACTATTCTAGAATTTTAAAATATTTTAGCAATAAATTTGCTGTGTGGAGCATCGCAAGATTGTGGGAGGATGTGCCATCAGATACTTTAAAAAATGCTTACCATAATTTATGGCCAGCTACCACGTTTCATGGTGAGGATGATGAAGATGATAGTCGCAAATTTGAAGGTTTTCAGATATCACAAACCAAAGGTGAAATTTTCCAGTTAATGGATTTTATAAAGAAATGTGGAGAAACGGTAATAAAGGAAGATGATATAACAGTTTTTCATTGTAATGGCAATGCTCCAATCATCAATCAATTAATGATGCTGAAATCTGTAGTATGGTTCCAGATCCAGAAAATACCGCTACTGATAGTGAAGAAAGTGAAACAGAGGTTATTGAAAACAAAAAAATTTCGATTGATAAGTTAATTGGAATTCTCAACACAGCATATACAGGTCTTAGAACAGTGGAACAAGAAATTGTGTCTGTCTACAGAATTGAAAAGAAAGTATTAGCACAAAAACTGAAGCAACTTATACAATTTACATTCAAAGAAATATTTAATAAAGTAAACAAATACATGTCAAGATTTTTTTTAATACCCTTTAGATGAAAAATGAATGTAAAATTGTGCATTAATTTACCATTTTGTTTTAATCTTTATTATTCAGAAACATATACGTTTTTCAAGTATTTTACTTTTACGATTCTAGCTTTAATGTTGAAATGACTACTTTTCCAAGAGCTTTGAACAATTTCCAAGAATCGTAGCAGCACTCCAGTACACTCGTAGTATACTTATTTATATTGTATTGTAATGTCAAATATAAAAAGGGTTTTATTCTTTAATTATATATACTCCATTTAGGATGCATTGATTTTTAATGACAAAATGCTTTTATGGTGGTACATTTATTTTTGTTTTATATTTATGTGGTACAAAATTTGAAAAGTTTGAGAACCCCTGCTTTAGATCATAAATGCTTCATTATTTCATAATTTCTACATGCCATTTTACTAGGTTTAAACTGATGATCTAATATCCAGATAAATTCCAAATCTGAAATCGCTGAAGTCCTGACGAGTCCAGATCTCAGACTTCGTACTGTATATGTACATTTAATAAAAACCAACCTAGAAGTACTGAAGAGGGGAAGATGCAGAAACATAGAAATAATGATTTTGCATCACTTAGAGAGGACAAATCGTAGATCTATATTGAAGAGGAAGAATTTTGATTGCATAGTACGCTAATATGTTGAGTCCGTAATATCTAACAACCTTGGCAGCTGAGGTGGATTAAATTCCATTTTTATTTAAATTAACATCTGTGGCCTCACTTGGCACTCTAATCCTGCCTAGTTCGTGAAAATTTACCTTGATACTGCTGCACCAGAAAGAAAGCACAGTGAAATAATGTGCAAGCAGCAACAAATGTAGAAGCAAATTGTGCAATTATCCAATATGAAAGCTCAGCAAGAGAAGGTTTCGGTTTGGGTTAGAAAGATTTCAGTTCTCAAGAGTAAGTTATGAATAAGCTACATCATCAGTCTTACGCAACCAATGCGATACAGATTGGTCTACAAATTGTGCTATGCAGAAAAGTTATCATGAGAGGGGAATACCCAAATTAAAAATGAATTAAAAGTCTCTTCCTAAATTAAATTACAAAGCTGATTTACATATTTTTATCTTACATATACATATATATATATATATATAATTTCACACTATTACTTGATATTCAATATTAAGCTCAATTAAGTTCACTTAATAGAAATTGTGTCAATTATTGAAAATAAAGTTATATGTCACGAAAACAGTATTAATTTTTAGACAGAATGATTCACATATTTCAAGAAGTTTACAGAATAATTCAGATATACTATTATACAATATTATATTGCTGAACTATGAAATTTTATTATTACAATAAATTCTTATAATCTTATGAAAAATAAAAATATGAATATTATGTGTTATGTATCACTTATTTCAGTTGTGATTTAAATTGTTTTAATGGTAATGTTTAACTTATTTTGCTTCAGACTTAAAGTTTTGTTTTAATTTTTGTAGTTGAACTTAAGTTCTTTGGTTTGTTTAAAAGTAATTGTAGTCATTTAATTTGTTCTGTTGACAGTTTTGGTTAACGCTGATTTTAAGTTGCTTGTGTAATTAATTTTTCTTCTTTACTTTTGGTTGGTTAACTATTTAAATTCTGTTTAGTTATTTATTTTTCTTAACCTTGGTTGTTAATGTTAATCTCTTGATAAGTTGATCCTTAAGGTCAATCTTTTTAAAGTTTGTTTACACAAGTTGGTGTTTAAAGTTAATTTAAGTTTTTATTTTTGCCCCTTTTCTGCTAAATTTGGGATCCATATTTTCTGACTATGGTGGTCGTTTTGGTGTTGTGGAGAATATATAAAAATTTTCATACTTGATTATTATATTTAACTGAAGTTTTTATTATTTCTTACTATGGTGGTCGTGTTTGGTGTCTGAATAAACCCAAGAAAATTATCTGTGAAATTATTATATTTTCATTTAAGTATCTATCAGTATTGAAGTTAAATTGTTGTAAAATCAATATTTTTCACGTATCCCTTCAAAACTTTCGAATTCAGTCCGTTGCCCTTCCAAATTATTTATCACTTTGTTTTCGATTTCTTCGCCCTCCAGACGGTAGTCTGCGAAACCTCTGTCATCATT
>KK120387.1:186078-196932 GCA_000611955.2 Stegodyphus mimosarum | reverse complement strand
TGTTGCGTTATACGGGTTCGTGGATTTGAGAGTATCCGATGAAAACACGACGCAGAACAATAAAAAGCACAATTTATTTACAAGAATCACTATTTACAGCACAGTTCCAAAATTACCTTTAAAAGCGTCGAAAATCTACAATAAATATGCTGAAACAATCAGCAACACAGCTTCAGGCTGTAACTATAAAGGTAGCTTCACGGCAACACTAAACTTATAATAAACACCGTGGAACAACCACCAAAACACTGTCAAGCTATACTGTAAAGGTAGCTTCACGGCAAAGCACTATCTCGATCGCTTTCCGTTCACAAAACTCTCGCGTGGCTTAGCACTCACAGTAAGCAGCTATTCTCACAATTCTCGCAATGCCGGCTCTCAGAAACGCACAGGTTTATATAGCTTTTCCTTTGGTTCCACACGTTTCGAGAAATATCTCGACAGGAAGTTATTCTAGAAGCTTCCCGATTGGACCATGGGATATCGCCAATTTGGTCGCCAAATGGGCGATAAAGTCGTCAATCTGGCAACCCTACCATACACTATTTTATGGCAACCCTAGTGCTATGCCGGAAAGCTTGCATACAGGCGCAACCGCCGAATTTTTCGCAACAATACGTTCGTTTCCCAGATGGAATACCAGGATCGACCTTTTCTATTATTTCTTCTTTTAAGTTGACTGTCTATCACTTTTTTATATTGAGTATAAAAGTTCAAGTTTGACTTAAATTGTCCAATCAAATTTAAAAATTGTCTTTCAGCATTCTTAAAATTGTCACTTAAAGTCACATTTTCATCTTTCCATGAAAGCCTAACTTCGTATCTATCACCCTTCTGAGTGATCGAATTTTCAAACATTTGTAAAGCCAGTTCATTTTGTTCTTGATCAGAAATGTTTCTTATTCCTATAGATTCAATGTCCCAAAACGATTCGACACTTTTTAAAAGCTTCTCTTCTATGCTTATGTTTAAACAGGTATCGTGCATTTGAAAATATGAAGAAAAAAATCTGCCTTATACACACCAACCGAACAAGGTTTTCATCGCTACGGCATTACTGTTTATCCTTTTTATTTCTTCACTTGCTATTTTCCATATAATATCTGGGCCGATTAAAACGGAAATCTCATGACTCATTCTGTCGGCGCCGCTGGGGTCTGTCAGAGTGATGCCGAATGTTTGGAGTTTGGACTTGATTTCAACATCTGGTATCCGTATGTCTGCGCTTGTTATGACTGGTACTTCGATGAGTTCAAGATTTGTGTACTTTTCAGGGTCATTAGTATTTCGCAGAGTAAGTTCAACTTTCTTTCGATGCCACTGTTTTCCGTTCTTTTCGCCGAAAGTATGCAGATTTAAAATAGTTTCTCCTTTCACTGGTAATTTTAATTTTCTTGATAAATCTTCTCGAATTGCAGAGATTTGGCTACCTCCGTCAAGAAGACACCTCACAATACAATTGTTATTATTTCTACCCTCAGCCACAGCATACACCATTTGAAGCATAATATTGGATCCTATTTTAGCCAGAGAATTTTGAACAATTTCCGTCGATGTTTCGGTTTCCTTATATTTTACACTGGAGACAGCTGCTGCAGGATTAATACACACACTTTCCTGATGTTTACTGCGGCAATTTATGCAGAAAAATTGTTTGTTCTTACAAATGATTGCTAAATGTTTACATCCAAAACACAGGAAACACCTTCCAGAACGTCTCAAAAAATTTCGTTTCTCTTCGGAATTCACTTCAGTACATTTGTATTTCGTATGATCTTCTTTACCACAAAATATGCATTTGCATCCGATCGTTGACAAAGCCGAAGTAGTCGGAACTTTCGATTTATAATTTGGATAAGCTATCGAGCGTTGTTCATGTTGACGAACGTACTGTTTCTGATTATTTTTCGCACAGTTCATTAAACTTGCACCTTCTCGGCAATTAACTTCCTTTTTTAAAAATTCTATAAGTTCCTTTATATCAAATCCTGCTTCCATTTTTCGATTTCGATTAAATTCTAAATTTAATTCCTCTGGAAATTTTTGCAAAATTATAGGACACAGAATATTTCCATAACTTCCAGGAGTAACATTCAACGATTCTAAACTTCTGATATTGACTTCGCATTCATCATACAGTTTACGCAATGCTTTAACATTTGAAATGTTTCCCACTGGTTCGAGCGATAATAATTTATTCATATGCGAAGTGATCACTACATCTTGTCTTCCAAATCGCTCTTTCAGTATTTCTATCACGGAATCATAATTCTCATCACTTACAGCGGAACCGGAAATGGCAGCTAAAGCATTACCGCTAAGTAAAGATTTTAGATATGCAAATTTTTCAGTTTTTCGTAGTCCACTGTTATTTTGAATCGTATTCTTGAACTGGTTCCAAAAATCCAACCATTTGCACGTATCTCCGAAATATGTTCCGATTTGCAAACATGGCAACTTCACTACTTTCGTTTCTTCTGCAACAGTCGCCGCTGCATTCTGAAGTACCACTATTCTAGAACACTGCGAATTCGTTTTCAAAAATCACTGCATTCTTCCTCTCCATATAACAGCTTTATCTCGGTATTCTTGACTTAGCGTAACTTCATTTTCAATTTCCTCCGAAGTTATTTTCGTCTCAATTTCTAAATCCAAGCTTTTCAGTTCGTTGATTTTCTCAATCAGCTGTTCGTACAAATCTTCGATTATTTCAGTTTTTTCTTTTAGAGAAGTATCATTTGTTAAATTTGTTTCGACTTTGGTTAACAGTTTAGTCATTAACTGAATTACAACAGATCGCTTCGTCTTCAAATGTTTAAGAGCGCTCTCCATTTTCGAAATGTTTAGTCTGTCGATTATTCTGGTTCGTAATACTAGTCCCGGGATGGAGGCACCATAAAAAAATGCATTTAAAAGTCTTTAATAATTCAGACTGGATCAAATTTTAAGTAAACAGAGAGCGTTATTCCCACACAACTTTTATTCACGAACACCAAAGACGAACTCACACATAAAACAGTTATTACATCACAGTTTCACTTACAAATACTTATTTAACTACCGCCATCTATTGGCAGTCTAAAGAAACATTATTACAAAAACATATTTAACACCCACAGAGCAGTGAGTTGAAAAATCTGAACTGCATGCATAGCGGAGCTAGTCAACACATGGAACTGACTCCGTTAGCTCAGATAAACCCCAATCTGAACTGCTCTTAATGCAGTATGTAGCATAATTCTGTTTTTGCATGAGCTTTTTACATAGTCAAAATAAATATTTCATTCTTTTTCTTAACGCATCATATTGGTTTTAACACAAGCAGGCCAAGCCAGTTCTGAAGAGTTTGGAGAAGGGCTTTAATTTAAGAAAAACAATTTTTATTTGTGGCGCAATAGTAAATGCAACACACATATAGATTGTATAACAGCTAGTGAAGGAAAATGAAGCAAAGATCCCATTCTCCCTAATACTAAAAATTTATCAGCATCAATGGCCACACAATGCGTTGAGCTGGATTTGATCATCCATCATTTGAGAATATTGATGAATTGTCAATTGTTCTAAGCGAAGATGAAGTATTAGAGGTTGTCCTTGACACTCCTAATCCCAAAGAGCATTGTGATAATGAAGAAAATGATCAAGTTCTAAATGCAGATTTAATAAGAGGTCTGAAACTAGCCAGGAAATCCTGTAGTCATTTTGTCAAACATACCCTAATGAAAAACATGCTATGAAATTTCAACATGAACTAATGTCATTGACGGCCTTTTATACAAAATTATTAAAGGCTTAACTAAACACAAATACAGTGATTAATAACTGAAGTTGTTTGTAAAATTGGTGAAACATCAGCACAAGAGGAGAATTGAGCTGATTTTGCTCAAGAGATACATAAGGAATTTCAGAAATACAGGAAGAACGACATCCACAACACTTGTAGTGATAGCAGTGATATTCCAATTGGATGCAATGCCTAATGTGCCATTTATTGTCAGAAAGAGATAATGAATAAAATCTTGTTATGTGTAAAACAGATTTCTTTTTGGTCGTGAATTCCCCCCCCATTTCAAATGCAAATTTAGCATAGTTCATTACATATGTGGCCACATGTGTATCTTGTTGAAAAATAAAATAATATGCTTAAAATTAATATTATCAAATGTTTTATTTTGATTATATTTGCTGAATTTTTTAGATATGAAACCTATCTTCTTTTCTTCCATAAATGCAATGCCTTTTTATTTCCTTGTACAAAGTAAAGGAAGGATATTTCAACAAAAATATCCATTTTGACCCCTTTCAATTCCATCTGAACGATGTTTTTGCATTACATCTGTATGCACGAACAGAATTGTCAAAAATATCCTTAAAAAAAGGGACTTTTTCCCAAAACAAATTGTGAAATGGATTTAAAATAAATGCAGAAGAGATTTTTTTTTCATGACATCTGTACGTACATGTATGTATTTCGCATAACTAAAAAACAAGTAGCCTCAAAATGTTGAAATTTAGTATATGGGATTGCTATAACATGTAAATGTGCACCTTCATTTTTGGTTGCAATTGGCCACACCAAAAGCATATAAATATATAGATATCCACTTTGTTACTCGCCACAGTATATAAATATATATATATATATACCCACTCTATTACCCTTCTCAATGAGCTACTTTTTTTATTTTTATATGTTGGTAAATTGTGCATTTTTTGCTTTGAAAATGATTGAATTATATTTTTCTTCTGTTCCGATTCAGGTTTTTCTACCTTTAGTAGCATGCAGTAGTTGTAGAATTATCAACAATTTACAAGTTGTTCAAGTTTCACTAAGGCTAATGATGCCCCCATTTGTTTACATTTGAAACTTCATAGCATAGTAAATTAATAGCATAGTTTCTGCACTAACTTCAGTGTCCCTTTACCGAGTGGAGTCAAAAGTTTTCTGCAACGGAAAATGTCTTTTTGCCTAATTTTTATTATTTTAAACTCTAATTTTAACTGTAAAATTTTTTTAATGGTTTTCAACTCTATCTGGTGTTTTAGGTTTTTCTGTAGTTTACAATTTTTAATGAAAATGTTTTAAGTTTTTATGCATTTTTTCCTTGCCATGAAGTGAGAACTGAATTGACTGAATGAGAAACGTATCTCTAATAAAATTCGGGGAAATAAGTTTAAATGAAATGCAGCAAAATATGTGCATAATTTAATAGGTTGTACAAGAAAGTGATGAGGCGTCCGCATCAGTATTTTTTTTTTTTAAATTCAAATTGTTTCCTCCTGCCTAGGAAGGTAAGGTTTTCAGTGAATAAGCATAAATTAGGGTCCCCATAACATGTTCTTACTGCGTCTGTCTGTTTATTTATCTATGGAAAGTACGTGACGATTTTTCATCCATGATAAAAATCTTATATTACACTTCCAAAAATTTCTATCTTGCGTACTTAAGCTTTTCATATTCGTATAAAGAACTAGATTTTAGATAAAACTGAACAACTGAAAGTAATATTTTACTTGATGCCCATAATAATTTTGCAGCAATCAACATAATGTATTGTTACATATACACTGACTACCAATAAGTATTTGGACATCTATGCAAATGACGATATCTGCGGTCCTAAGGTACGTCACGGACTCCGCCAGTATATATCGTGTGGGAAACATTATCGGCTTTAGCCGCACGCATGACGCCTCGCAGTTCGGAGCTCTCTGATTTCGAGAAAGGTATAATTATAGGGTATCACAAATGTGGCCGATCCAAGGGACATATCTAGCAATCTGAAGTAGCCAAAATCGACAGTGGCCTATGTGATTAAAAGAAGTGGAAGGTGAGCGGTGATTGTCGAAATGTGCCCCGAGTCGGCAGACCATCGAAACTGGGAGACAGAGACCGACGAGTGCTGTCCAGAGAAATTATGAAGAACCACACCCAACCGATGGTCCTCATCCGCGAGGAGTTTCAACAGGCATCCGGGAGTATTGTTTCAATGAATACCATTCGTAAGGAAGCACATCTGCGTGGTTTTCATGGTCGTGCTGCTGCCCATAAGCCTTTGATCACAAAGTCCAACCACGCTGCTCGGTTAATGGGGTGCAAAGCACATCGAAATTGGACCGTAGATCAATGGAAACGGCTTCTTTGGAGTGACGAATCAAGGTTCACCCTTTACCGTTCGGATGGCAAGGTCTGGGTCTGGAGTCTGCTTGAAGAACGTCTCCTGCCAGAATGCATTGTGCCAACATTGAAGTTCGGCGCAGGTGGAATTATGGTCTAGGGGTATTTCTCCTGGTATAGGCTGGGACCCTTGGTCCCCATTCATGATAAGCTCAACTCCGATGCCTACTGCACTATTTTGGATGACAGTGCTTCCTGCGTTGTGGCAGTTTGACGGGTCTGACCCCTGTGACTTTCAGGACGACAATGCCAGTTGTCATGTTTCGACGTTAACCAAGGCTTGGTATGGTGCCAATGGAGTTCATCGAATGGAATGGCCTGCCCAGAGTCCAGACCTGAACCCTATTGAGAAACTCTGGCACGAGTTGCATCGCCGAATTCAGGTGTGCATTACCCGTGCAAAATCGGTGAAGGAACTTCTATGTCTTCTCCAAGCCGAGTGGAAGAAAATACCACTAGCTGTCATACAAAGACTTGTGGAAAGTATGCCCCGGAGGGTCCACGCTGTAATTACCTCTCGTAGAGGCTCTACCAACTATTGATTTTGAATAAAGTTAGTTTTACTTTTCTATCACAGGTGTCCAAATACGTATTGGTAGTCAGTGTATATTATTGAAGTTGTTTTCTCTGTTCTAGTAGATGAAATTGCAAAATGTTATTGATCTCTCACCGGAAATTCTGAAGATTCACTCAGCTCTCATGTTGTCCTAAATACAAAACTTAATAGCAGTTTTTTCTTTTGAAATCAGGATTCTTCAAACCATGTCTTTGAAATATTAAATTCTGAACAAGAGAACCTTCATGTACAGCACTATATAAGACCTGTCTCAGGCATGCGTAGAAAACCTTTGCCAAAATTTAAGCACATGAAAATATATCATGCTATTATTATTATTTTTCTTCTTTTATCGAATGGCGGACAATTGCTTTTTTTTCGGCGTTGACCACTCCTAAGTGCCAGAAGTGGCGGCCGTTTTTTTGTGGAGGCACCACCCTTATTTCCTACGAGGGGACAACAATTTACATCCATGCCTTCTCCAGGATTCGAACCCTGCCCTTAGGTATCGCCGTCGGCTCCCCTAACCACTATACCGTCTGGGCGGCTTTTCGTGTTGTTATATACCAAGGATTTCCAAACTTCAAGATGATAGGACTCGCATGATAGGTTTTATGAACGTTCGAGAACCGAAAGTCCAAGATTATGTCGTTAAACAATAATGAGACAGATTTTGAATGTAAAGAAACTTTTGAAGTAAATGAATGAGTATGTGATTAACATGATTACATATAAATATGATTAAATAAATTTTATATATACAGTTTCTTGTTCAGAAAAGTTAAGTATAAAGAAAATAAAAATTTGTAGCTCTTGTACTGGGCAATTAAGCGTTTTCCTTCAGGTAAAGAAACCAAATATATTCTTTGATTTCTTTTTTTACCTCTCCATTTATAATTATCGTTGTTTTATTTTAGTAAAAGTAAAATGAATCGGAAGCACATTCATTGGTCCACAATTACAAAAAAAAATTGAGTAAATTAAAAATCATTATTTAAAAGAAAATTGAGTGTTTAAAAAAAAAAGAACTCATGACCAGTCTTTCATAAAGGATAAACTATACCCGTGTCCATAAATTAAGGATAATGCAAAATCAGGCAAAGGAAGAGTTACAAGCAAAACAAATTTGACTTATTTGTAAAGCTTATTTATTAAACAAAAGGTAAAGAGCAAAAAAAGATGCTATATGTTTGATATTATTAAAAAAATTAGCGATTTTTTCTCCCTGGAGCAAATTACAAAAAACCAATATTACATGGTTGGTATGATTGTTAATACATTGTATGTCTCCCAGACGATGCAGTACAGTCCATAGAACGCCTAGGCATGCCGAGTATCGAATGATCGGGATATTGGATGGGGGATATTACACCACTCAAAAAGCAATACTCTCCGAAGTTTCGGTAGATATGTAGGATGAGGTGGACGGGTTGCAAGGACGGGTGGACGGGTTGCAATATGTAGAATGAGGTGGACGGGCCAAGCATGTCCCACACGTGCTCTGCTGGATTCGAGTCCGGTGAGAAGGCTGGCCAGTCCATACGGGTGATATCCTCCGATTGAAGGCTTTCGCTTACGATGTTTGCACGGTGAGGACGGGCGTTGTCATCCATAAACACAAAATGTGCGCCCATGGCGCCCCGAAACAAAGGTACATGTTGTTCCATAATGACGTCTCGATAGATTTGGCTTGTCATGGTTCCAATTTGAACATGCAGGTCAGTTCTGGAACCCAGAATAATTCCACCCGAAACGAGCACTCCTGCTCCACCGTAACGGTGTCGTTCAATGATGTTTTCTTGGTGGTAACGGGTACCCGGAGCTCTCCATATGAAAGTCCGGCGAGAATCCGACTGCAAGCTAAACCTGGACTCGTCGGAAAGCATCACACCAGCTCACTGTTGCGGTGTCCACAATGCATTCTCTCTACTCCAGGCTAACCGCAGGCGACAGTGAGTTGCAGTAAGTGGAACACATCTGACAGGTCTACGAGCGTATAGCCCAATCTGCCCTAAGCGTCTGTACACGGTCTGCCTCGAAATTGTCGTACCAGTGGCCGAAGAGAGCCGACGAGACAGGTCTGAGGCTGTGCTCCGCCTGTTTCTTTTGGCAGTAACTGCCAAATACTGGTCATCATTCGGCGTCGTAACTCTGGGGCGACGTGTGTTGTAACGTCTACTCACTTTACCGTCATCTCGGAATCGTTGCCAAAGCCTGGAGATGACACTCTGGGCAATTCCAAGTTCGTCAGACACTTCCAGTTGGGTACGGCCACATTCCAGACGGTCGATCATTCTACCACGTAACAAATCATCCAAATACGTCCTTCGTGTCATAACTATTCGGTTATTGCAGTGAAATGCTCATAAAGCGCGTGCGAACAATTTTACTTCTTTGCCTGTATTCCTTATATATCACTCTCGTCATTGTGACGTACCATCGGTGTCATCTGGTTACTTCCTGAAATTTGCATATGATTCTTGAAGATGTGTGTAGTGATTTTACGGGTGATATATTTATTTTAGAGTTCGATTTCCACGTGACTCCGAATTATCCTTAATTTATGGACATGAGTGTAAATGACGCACGTCAACACGCACTGCAGAGAAATTATTACTCCAAAAAAAATATTTATTTTAAAATAAGCTATTAACTTGTTTAGGCTTTCGTATTTTGTAGGCTTTTAATGTACCAAATTTTTAGGTACGTAATATCAGAAATTAAATTTGCGATTAATAAAGAGACGTGACACTGCACGATTTCTATTCCAAATTCCATTTGTATTAAAAAATTAAACTATATTTATTCAGAACAAGTCGCATTTCAGAGACAAAGAATCGCAAGTAGCTCGCGAGCCGCAGTTACGTTGTCGGAGAGCCGCAGTTTAGACACGTCTGTAATATACGATACGTTTTGCCTAGGCAATGTCAAAAATAAAAATATAATGTCACAGTTTTTTTTGAAGCAATAAATTTACATTTACTTCGATCATCATAAAACACTATTTTCTGAGACTTGCTGTAAAATATGTATCCAGATCTACAAGATAATAAGGTTGTTTAGTTACAATAATAATAATAATGCTGATTTATAAACCATGATAAAGCATACGGTACGTCTGTTTACCTCTGTCAAGATTGCAAAATATTTTCTTGTGAGCGATTTACTGCTATTTACACTATACCCGAGGAAAATTAAGAACTTGTTATCATTTCCTTTTGCCATCAATTGAATCCTGCTGTCAGTTTCTCGCATAAGAAGAGATTTTAGAAGGATCAAAATCTGACCAAAATGTGCGCATTTAAAATAATCACTTGCTTTAGTTGTTATCATATCTTCAAACTGGAATAGCCCCTGTATGGCCATGCAAACTTTTTCATGAAAGCTCAGTAACTCCCGGTGCGCCCTTATGGGACCCCAGGGAGTTGTTGCATCTAGATAGGGGAGGGCGTGGGACATATGCCTGTTTACTTCCGTTAAACACCAGGCTTCCCCGTCCTCCGTCACCTGTTATCATATCTCTTTAACCTAAAGCTTTTTTAGAAAGCTATGACTGTATAGGCCCACAAACGGCCGAGCGGTAAATTAAGTGAACACTGATCGTTCGGTCAGAGGTTACGGAAAAAAGAACGAAATATTAACGTGATTGGCATACTGTGTTTTAACCGTGCAGGTACTTTCTTCTTTGTCTAAAGTAAATGTAGCATTTGAAAGGAGGCTCCAACCACTTTCTTAAATCTGTAGAATTTTTTTTTTTTTTTGTTAATCTTCACGGCTCTATTAAATACTTTTAGTTTCTACGTCGGGATTATTTCCCATGTTATCACAGCGCTTGTGAATTGACTTTTTTCCCTTATATTCGCTTAAAAGCTTATTCTCCAGCGCAAAGGATATTTACAGATTTGACGTTCAATAATACAGTAGAAGTCCAGAAATCCGCAATGCTTGGGACCAGAGGTTGTGCGGATTTTAGGATTTTGCGGATTTCGGGACAGAAAAGCCAAATCATAATATTCAGACTAAAAGTGCATAATAAGTAAGGCATATTAGATACATTTACTTAAATTATTATGTACAATATACATTATTACATCATTTTATTATATGCATTAAATTATAT
>KK120387.1:152172-181869 GCA_000611955.2 Stegodyphus mimosarum | reverse complement strand
ATTTGCAGATGTAGATTTTCAACCTGGTGATCTAGTTTTATTTGATGAATTTGAATTTCCGAATACACGTAAATTGACAGCGCCCTATTCCGGACCATACCAAATTGTCAAAAAATTATCTGAGGTTAATTATGAAATTGATAAAAAGAATTACCACACAAAGAAACCTACTGAGATTGTCCATGTTTCTAGACTACGACACTACCAAGACCCAGAAAATTTTAAACTACATCACCAATAGGTAGACGCACCTTCCTTTTGGTAAACGTTTCAACTGGAGTTGCTACTAAAGGTAATTAGAGCACCTCTAATTATTTAATGTCTAATTTTCTGTGTTGTAAAATTTTGGTGTGTTGTTTTGTATCTTTGTATTTTATTTTGTATTTATGTGTCAATTTTTGCCAACGACATTAATGGTAATTTTAAAATACTATTGAAGTTGAAAGTTGTGTTGAACGACAATGCAGTATATGACATAATTGTCATTGTCGATAGTAAAATGTAAAGTACGAGTAAAATTATTGTGTAAAATGAGAGTGATAATTATCAAAATAAGTGTTTTGTATGAATAAGTAGTCAAAATGAAATACTTTAAAAAAGTAAAAGTCAAAGGAAATAATGTAAACAATTAAAACTCAAAAGGAACTATGTTAAAAAATTAGTCAAGTAAGTTGCATATAGTCAATGATATGAAGAATATAATAGAGGAATACCTCACCTCAAAATAAAATTTTTAATGATAAAGCCACGGCGAACTGGAAATGAAAAATTTGTAAAGTATGAACTGCTCTAATGTTTTTGCAGCAATCTCTAAAAACCTGGATCCAGAATTGAAACTGTTCTCGAGAAATGTTTTCCCAATACTGCATGCATGTTGTTATTTTTCTTTATTTTCTATAAATGTCAATATATTAAGGTATATTATTTACAATTTTATGTATTTATATTATTATTATTGATTGTGTTATAGTGAAACTATCTATTTAAGATTAATATTATTGTAACTCGAGTTCTGGATACGAGTTCTTCAAACAAATTAAGCAATTAATTAAGATATTTTGTAGCTGTTGTCGCGTTTTTCACTATCTGGAATGTCTTGTAGTCGAGGCGCCCGGCTTCAAGCCTTTTCAGATGGGGGGGATATTTTGTAATAATAAAATTCCATAAAACCCTAAGTTAAATTTCGTCTTTTATTTTTGTTTATTCCTCAATCCCAATTCTAAATGCATGTTCTTTCTTTTTAATGGCGACGATCTCTTATTCGAAAGTACGTGGGATTATATTCACAGCCCCGTAGTCAAATTGTTTTTCCCGCTTTTTCCTACACGTACAGTTATAGAATGTTCTGGAAATATTTAAAGCGAACTGGATTGGCTGACGAAGCTGACGTCATTTCTTGGAAGCTCCGCCTTTCCAGTAATTATAAAAGAACTCGCAAAGGAACATCGGTAGGTCTTTTTCATTAATGTAATGATGGAATAAACGTCAATTCAAAAAGCTATTAATTGTTCTTCGAAGATGTAAATTTTAACACAGCTGTTTTTCAAGAAAAATAATAAATGGATTCTTTTTGTTATCATCGTTTGTTACTTTGAGCTACGACTACATCACATCTTCATGGCACATCACAAATATATATTATATTATTCATTTATAATAGTGATTACAGGAATATTTTAAAGCATTAAGGACATATACAATAGAGACGTGTAAAAATAAGAGATACTAATAAAGCATAAAATATTTCATTTTTTTTACTCGTTTCAAACATTTTTCTGATAAAGGTTTGTTTTAAAACTTTAGGTGCTCCAGAGTAAGTTTTTTTTTGTAAATGCTTTTCATAATCTCTTGCTTTGTGACACAGCTCTGTTTTTCTAAATATTTTAGGTATTTTTCACCATGTTCCAAACCCTCATTAAAAGATATTTTCTCACTCCTATCAAATTCATTATCTGTGTCGGTGTCGGAATCGTTTTCTTGCCGTGGCGAGTTCAAAACAGAGCCAATGATTTCATCATCGGTTATCTGATAAGCCAGTGTTGGCTCATCCGAACACACCATCCATACTGAAAACCTCTTCTGGGCTAAGATCTTTTTTCTGCCACTAACACAGAATCATTATTATTGGGTAATTATGACGTCATTATTGGATAAATGTTTTTTCTTCGGTATTTCATTCTCCATTCTGCGATTTATGGAACTTATAAATTCAATGTTTATATTTTGAGAGGCAGTTCGGATTTCAGGTCGGCGGATTTTTGGTATTTGACTGTATAACCTTTTGCAGAACTTTAATATCTTGAAGATTCATTTTGTGAGCCACTGTTATTCTTTCATTCTTGACCATAAATTATAAATCTTTCACTTAGCGTTTAATTACTTTTACTGCTTTCTGTTACATGTTCAAATATTTACATAGTGATTGATATGTAATAATACCCGAAGACAAATAGTGTTTTAGCTTCTTTAAATCAAATGCACAGCGTATTTGGGTGTGAAAATAGGCAGACGGGCGTTTCGTATGATATGAGAGGAAGTGACTAACAGCAACTGTTCTTGAGATCGAGATGTGAAAATGATTCCAGCTGGGCTTCATTCTAAATGACACTCCGCTTTGGACGCTGAGTCATCACGCGTAATTAGTAAATTGCTAAGAAAGTTGAAAATGTTCTTATCCAGAAAAGATTCCTTCTAATTTCTGTTTTCGAAGTGAAAGCGGTAAATGACATCTTCTTAACTTTTAATTGCAAGTCCTTTCATCTTTTTTTATTAAAATTTCCTAAAGTTCAGTGAAATGGTATGGCCAAACTACTACAAAGCAATTTAATCATTAAAAATCTATATGCCGAATTACTTTATAAAACATCTGATGCGGACACCCCATAGATCTTCCTTTACGGAATATTAAATTATACGAACTTTTTGTTGCATTTAATTTTACACTAATTTCATTAGAGATAGATTTCTCGTTCAATTAATTCAGTTCTCACTTCACGACAAGGCAGAAATACATAAAACCTCAAAATATCTTTCTTAAAAGTTGAAAAACATAAAACACCAAATAAAATTATGACAATTAAAAGACAATATTTTAAATTAAGATTAGAGTTTCTGCGCAAAAAACAATTCGGCCGGCGACTAAGAAGGTGCACAAAGGTGCACAAAACACAAATTTAGGTGCACAAAACTGAAAGTTTACTTTGGTCCCACTCGGCAAAAAGACACTGAAGGTGCAGAAAGAATTATCCACTATTCTGCTAATTTCAAATGTAAACAAGTATGGCTGCTATGGTAAAAAAATAAGGCTCAGCAGCACATAAACAACTTTTGAATTGCTGATAATTCTACGACCAATTGCATGCAGATTAACTAAGGGAAAAAAACTTAACGGGGAGATAAGAACAACATAATTCAATCATTTTTAAAGCAAAAAACGCACAATTTACCAACATATGAGGGAAAAAAACTGAGCTCACCGAGCCTAGTAACAGAATTGGGTTTGTATATATTATGCACGTTTGGTGTGGCTTATTGCAACCAAACAAGGAGGTGCGCAACTACATGTTATAGAGTCCTATATTCGAAATTGCAACGTTCTGAGGTTACTCGATTTTGAGTTATGCGAGACACAATTGTTTTTGAGTTATGCTCGTGTATATATATATTCGTACTTATAGGCGTCTTGAAAAAATGTCTTCTGTATCCATTTTAAATCCCTTTTGCCAACCCGTTTTGGGAAAAAAGTTATTTGTTCTGCCCTTACGTACCGATGTCATGCAAAAATATCGTCAAATTGCATTCAATAGCCGTCAAAATGGATATTTTCGTTCAAATATGATTCCCTAAAATTTTCGAGGTTACAATGCTTCCTTTACTTCGTACGAGGAAGTAAAAAGAGCTTTTCATGTATTATTAATAAATATTTGTTAGTTATTATTAATAAAAATGAACATAAGAAGTTCCCCATGAATAAACCTCAGTAAAAGTTTTTTGGAAATTTAAGGTTCAAAATAACTGTTGCGATTTATTTAACATTACTGAGATACGTAAACCACACTTGGTGGGATTATCGCCTATAACAAATATGCCGAATTTCAAAATGCGCTAATACTATATTCAACAAAAATGTGCGATTTTTATTTGGACTGAACTTATTCCTGGGAGATATTTATGTAATATGACGCTTTGGTATAATTCGAGGAGTAGGATCGAAATATGGAAAAAAAATCGATGTATAATTTCAGGAAAAGTCCGATAAATAACTTTTTGGGGATAATGCTTATACTAGCGCCCTCTTTTATAAATAGAAGGAACACTTCTTTACATCACTTAATTTGACTTGCTACTTGTCCACACTCCAATAGAAATAATGGTAAATTAATTAATTTAATTTAAAACTTACTTTTTACTTGCCTTTATTATATTATTTTTTTAGTTTCTAGTTTATTTTAGTTAATAGTTTCTGTATCTTTTTTGTTCATACGCATATTCGTGTGGGGGAAGTTTTTTGTGGGCAAGAGTTTCTAAATTAAATTGGTTTTCTAAAAAATTGGTATTATAAAGGGTATTGTTTTGTATTGGCTTTGATTTGTACTTTTCTAAAAGTTCCACTCGTTTGAATTGCTTTTGGTAGGTCACATTATTTGGTTTTACTTTTGGTTTTGAATTTTACAGTTGCCTACATAAATGACGAAACACGAATTGAATAATTGAAGAGTTAGGTTGGAGGGCAACTTCCTCTCGATAAGTCTGTCTTCTGCCCCAGCTCAACAATTATTCACTTATGCATATTTTTTATTTTTAGGATTTAAAAAAAATATTAATTTTATATTTGTTAATAGATTTTGCTACCTGCACTTGATTTGCTTACCTTCTCAGAATTTAAATGATGTTGTAGATTAATTCGCAGCAATATAAATTATTTATAATTTCTTTAAAACTTATTTCTGTAATTAATTTTTTAATTTAAATTGCTTTTTACGAATAGAAATTTTGTTAAATTCAAATTTCATTTCTTGCAGCAATGGCGCAAGAGAATTCTTTAAATTTAATTTAACTTTACTATATTCTTTTGAAACAATATGCAAATCTAATATATATCTTCTGTTGTGTTTCTGAGACATGGAAAAGAAGTTGATTTTCGTTAATCAGGTCCAGTAAAACAAAATTTTTAGAACTGTTCTTCGTCTCTCCCCCCTCTTCTTTTTTTTTTTTGACATACCTGTTAGACTAGCAGAGATAAACGCAGGTTTTGAATGATTTATAAAGTTGTAGATATATTAGGATTTTTTTAAAACCGGAGACGTGAAAATTGAGGAATATCTTCTCCGGGATTTGAACCCGGACCTCTCGAATACGCGCCGAGTGTGCTACCGTTACACCACGAATGCATACAGAAAGGAGGAAAAAAATACTTTATAAAGTGCATAAAAAACATCGATTGAGATTACCTTTGCTTTCTACCTTTCTTCTCTGCTTCGATCGCGCACTTTATTCGTTACGAATTTTAAAATGTTATAATTTTATAAGGTATTTCTCCCGCCTTTTTCGCATGCCTTCGTGGTGTAGTGGTCTGCATGCTCGACGCGTAACCGAGAGGTCCGTGGTTCGATCCCCGGCGAAGGCGTTGCTCATTTTTCATATCTCCTGCATAAAAATAACCTAATGTCTCTACAATTTAATTAATTTGAATTTTATAATCAATTTTAATTTTATAATTTTTTTTAAATAACTTCCGATTTTAAAGTCTGAGCTGTAACAAACTGAGCTTTCTTCCTTGCAATACTAGTGGCCCCAAATAGGCGGCGCTAGCGTTCACTGGGAAATACATTTTAATAATGTATTTGTTGAAAATGCGATGTTGTAAAGAAGATTTTAAGATTTTAGTTATTTAAAGTCTGATATCATTATTTTGTCTGTCATCAAAAACGAATATTTTAACTCGTCGTACTATCTGTAAATAGATCTAATTAATCTACAATGTGATGTAGCTCTTATTCAAACAATTGAAGAAACAGGTTTTATTAACTTTTATTCCTACTTGTCCAAAAAAATAAATTATGAATTTTTGTACTGTCTATGTGTTTTAGAATTTTTACCAACAGTTACTAATTTTTGTACTGTCTGTTTGTTAGAAATTGCTTTGTTTGGGATTACATTTATATGTGAACAACTCTTTTTAAAGTCGAAAATTAAAAAAGAAAAGAACGTGATTGACGAATAATTATGTATAATCCGCGTTGAAGATAATTTCTTGCTAATTTCTCTCCAAGGCTACAAATTTTATCAGTATCGAAACCCTATCAAGTGCCAAGCTGTAGTAACAATTAAAGAAATTTCTAATTATTTGCATACAGACTATGTACTTTTGTATTCACCGAAGTATAAATAAGAAAAGAATAATTAAGAATAATAAAAAAAGAAATTGTCTAGGCTGCCATTATTTATTGCCAGGTTCTGTACTACTTGGAAAATTTTCTCTGAAAATTTAAACGTTTTCATAATTTGTTTACCGTTAGTTTAAATTAAACGAATTTATTTAATGAAAGAAGACAGAACATGACAGAATTATTTGAAATAAATGCCATCCTGAAAATTTAATGTTAAGGTGTCGATATATTTGACCTAAAACGTGGAACCAACGAACTTGTTTTACAAGTAAGGAAATTTAGGTGTCAGATAAAAAATAAATATTAATTTGAATCTTTTTCTTTACGATATTGTTATTATTGTTTATGTATATTTTGATCAATATTTATTAAACGAAATTTAAAATTTATTTCCAAGATTTTGGATTTTGTTAATAAAAATTTTCTTTTTGTTTAAAAAAATTCTGGTACGTCTGCTGTTTTCAGATCGCGCATTCGACCCGTATGATTTGGATTTGAGACAACTGATATAGACTGCAGTTACTGTAGAAAAGCTGAAGAAGTTAAAAAAGATTTTCCCATGCAATTTTTATTTCGCTCTTCAGTTTTAAGATTCTGTCCCTGTTTTCCTAAAGGAAAAAAAAAAGCTTCTTAGAAAGAAAATATAAGCATTGCTATGTTTTAAATGATATTAGAGCTCAATTTTTTAAATCTGTATTCAATGTAGAAATATTTTCCGCCGTGTTTCACTGTTTCTTCAGATAGCTTGCATATTAAATAAAATTTAGAATACATTTAAATTACTTAACATTTCACAAACGTAAAACTAAAAGAAAAACTAATACTCTCATCTTTATGGCATTTGATTGTTTGAAAGCAAAATAAAACATATGGTAAAAATCAACGATATTAGAAATAATCTCTGAAACTTTCGAATGGAAAATGCGTTAAAATACCAGTTAAAAAAATTGGAGTTTTAAAAGACTGCTACTGAAATAAATTCACTTTCACTTCTTTTTTCGCTAAATTTAATCATCTTATAAAGCATATAAGCTGTTTTCGTCTTCAGTAATTTAATTTAATATCCGTCACTAAATCATGATGCAAGAGCATTTATGAAGTTATCAAAGCTACTTCTCACTGGTACACCTCGAAGAGAAAATGCTAAGTTATTAACGTTGCAGAAACAAGCACAGAACTTATTTATCGCTTTGGCGTTTTGCATTTCTTTGAGTACATAAAAAATTGTGTTATTATCTGGAGTATGTTTTTATAGTAGTAATTGAATTATTTTTCATAATAACGCAACGAGCATTCTTCTTTCTTTCGATTTACAGAAATTACATTGATGTTTTATGAAGTATTTTTGTTAATACCAGAAAACTATTATTATTTCAAAGTGAAGCGGCATTCCACGATTTCAACCCGATAATACGATCACTTTGTTGCAATAATGCTAGGCGACAGAACAGAGAATCTCCTGGTCCACACTATCACAGTTAACAGCTTTACTTTCCGTTTAATCGTACACAGTTGGCATGAAGCCCGTTCTATAAAGGGTTTACAAAATGTCTGGTAGTTCCAGGAACTCTTCTGGACTTCAGAACAGCCCCTATTGGAAAAGTGGGATTCTGTTTATAAAACCGATAATTATTGAGCTCGGCGGGGTAGTACTGAAAATTGAAATTCTGTTTTAATATAAAATTTTTTGTATTTCTACAGTAAGATTAACAGTATCCATTCATGATCCGTGTAAGGTTCTTAATTCCACTGAGGTATTTCACTTTTTTATCCTTCATGGTGAAACAGTTTTTGCTCTGAGTCATAATTCAGAGTTCAGTTCAAAATGCTACATATCTACATATACATTCTATAACAAAACAAAAAAAAAGTCAACGCACCAAGAAGGAACCATTGGATTGCTTTGAAATTTCGTATGCATAAATGTTTTTACCAAATATGCAAATGATTAAAATTTGGTTTCCAACGAACGAATAGTGCGATCTCCAGAGCATCCAGCAGATGTATATAAGGACCTCTTCTTGAACTGCTGTTAAAACTTTCTGTTGCATTGCGATTTAGGATACCTTCCAACGACTGAAAAAAATGCCTCGCCGTAGGATTCGAGCTCATTACGAGCAACTGTCATAGTTTGAAAGAGGTCGTATCATTGGATCGAAAGAGGCAGGTTGGGCAAATCAGAGAATCGCTCGTCATATGAATCGAAGCAATGCGGCGATTAGAAGATGCTGGCAAGAATAGGTGGACAGTGGCAGATTTCAGCGTCGGGATGGTAGCGGTCGACCTAGGGCCACAACAGATCGGAAGGACAACTGATTGTCAAATCAGCTGTCACTGCGCCTGATTCATCGCTATCAACTATTAGACGTTCGACCCGCACACGAGTGTCCATCATGACCATTCACAAAACAGCTGATCGAGCGAAATCTATGCTCGTACCGACCGTCACGCCACCTGCCGCTCACGCCTGCACACTGTCGAGCCAGATTACAGCGGTGCTTGGCTCGACCAGATTGGAATGATGCTGACCGAGGGCGTATAGTCTTTAGCGACGAATCCTGCTTCCAACTGGGTCGTGACGATCATCGGAGATGTGTCTGGAAACACCCAGAGCAGCGTACCGATTTTTCTTTCACTATTGCACGCCACACAGGCCCTCAACCAGGAGTTATAGTCTGGGGTGCCATTTTCCTTGTTAGCTGGACCCCTTTGGCCGTCATTAGAGGCACTTTTACAGCCTAGCGGTACGTCAACGACATTCTGAGACCTGTTTTACTACCGTTCTTTTTGCAGTACCCTGGCCTTATTTTTCAGCAAGATACTGCCGGACCACATACAGAACGTGTTGCTACGAACTGTCTTACAGCTTGTCAAACACTTCCTTTGCCAGCCAGACTCTCTCCCATCGAGCGTGTCTTGGATATGATGGGAAGGCAACTGCATCTACCAGGGAGTGTTGATGACCTAGTCCGACAACTGGAGCAAATTTGGCAAGAAATACCGCAGGAGATCATTCGAGTGCTTTATCAGTCTATGCCAAGCCGTTATGGCAGCAGACTTGAGGTGGGTCAACACCTTATTGAGCTCGTTACTTTGTAACTATGTAACTCTGAAATAAATCATTCAATTGTTCTGAAATGTGAATCGTTTCCTATTCTGTACATAATCTTCCTATCCACCTATTTTTGTCTTCTTCGGACAACTCCTTCTTGGTGCGTCGATTTTTTGTTACAGAGTGTTATTTTTACAATTTTAGTTCCAAGGAAGAAATTGTCAAAATAGGTTATCACATTATTATTTAGCTAGAGTTTTCTACATATATTTTAAAACATTTTATGTACAGATACCGTACTTCCTACTTTGACCTAATAGTTCGTGACGCTGTATTTCAGGTGTGACCTAGTGTGACGCTGTATCTCAGGTGTGACCTAGTGTGACTCTCTATTTCAGGTGTCGGTGGCTTTCGTTTAGCAGCTTAAACGCGTTCGAGATAAATTAAACGGTACTCAAATTAAAAATTTATTAATACGACCTGTGGTATATTAACAGATCATATTGGCAGCATAAAAATTCTCTTTTAATGTATTAGTTCTTTAAAGTAGCTCCTAAAACTGTACTACTTGCAGTCCTTTCACAAAACACCAAGCAGGGCTTGCTCTAAGGGACACAGGCGGATGCTTGTAGAATCATTAGTTTATTTTGAAGCACGGAATGTGAAAAATGTGCAATTCCCTTGCCGGTACTCGAACGTGGACATCTCGAATACGCGCCGACTGTGCTACCGTTACACCATAAATGCATGCAGAAAGGAAGGAGATGCTTAGAACATTAATTCAGTTAATCTTGCAAGCAACAACTAAATAAACATATATTTTGTTTTGAATTATTAATATTCTTATGAATTTTGTATTTAGATAGGTAATTTCATTTGAATTATAATTAACATTACTGTATTTTTCTCTGTGATATATAATAGTGTGATATATTTCTGTGTGATATATATAGAAATATATTATATATATTTCTGTGTGCACGAGATAAATTTTTAAGATAAAGCTATGCCGGAAAAGTAAGAATACAAGGGGCACGTGCATTTAACATTGAGTAAATATGTATCTCGGTAATTTGTATTGTAATTGAATAAATGTAATTGACCACTTTGTTAGTTGCAACCGTAATTCCATCCTCTTATTGCTTTCTAGTAATTTCGAGAAGCAGAAGGTTCCTAGAAATATCTCGCGGCGGGTTGAAAATTATTTAAGGCAAAAGAATGAGAGCATCTATTATCAGTTCCTTAGTTATGGTTGGGTAGACTTGTTTAGTTCCGCGTGATCCTTGCATACTGGGATTGGACTTTCTAAGGCAATACAATTTTTCCTAGGACTTTAACGAACTGTATTCTGCCTCTAAGAACATAGCGCTATTCGGAATTAATGATGAAGGAGTTAAATCTTCCCACAAAATCATAGCCCAAAATGATATCACAAAAACAGGAACAGGATTTTTACGTCCTGGAACCATAGCCGAAAATAGGAATTTCCGCTACGGCATTTATAAAATATCCCAAGAAGTGCAACAGCTCGAAAGGAGTACGAGTAGTCTAAGCACTCATCGACCGGTCGATGGTGAGAGCTGCGGATGTAATTAAGAAAGCGAGAGTTATTAAGAAAGGTGAAGTGGTTGCAGCATGGACTCCAGTAATCAGAGTTAAACGAAATAGTAACTCTACAGAATCCGTGTCTTCAGAGAGCATTGCATCGGAGTTATAGCAGAATGCAAATTTGCTAGACAAATTTTTTAAAGAAATTTGTGCCGGAAAAGTAAGAATACAGGGGCAAGTGTATTTAGCACTGAGTAAATGTGTGTCTCGGTAATTTGTATTGTAACTGAATAAACGTACTTGACCACTATGTTAGCTGTAACCGTAATTTCATCCTCTTAGTGCTTTAAAGTAATTTTGAGAAGCAGAAAGTAATAGAAATATCTCGCGGCGGGTTGAAAATTATTTAAGGCAAAAGAATGAGAGCATCTATTCTCAGTTCCTTAGGTACTGTTGTGTCGATTTGTTTAGTTCCGCGTGAACTGAGAGATCCGAGTTAGTTTTCTCTTTAGATGCGCTTTGCTTTGCGTTGTGTTTAACTTCTTAGCAGTTTAAAGCGTAACTACTAGTCATACTGTGGGCACTTGTACGAGAATTTCTGTGAAAAATTCCTGATTTCTTGAATATTTCTTCTGATAAAAAAGTTTTATTAACATATTATCGAACTTGTACATTCAATCTATTACGAACGCGTACGGACGCGAAGATGTATTTTTGATATAACGACTCCAACTGGACTAAGCGTAAAGGCATCTGAAGTCAAAACTTCGACTAGACAAGGTCATCTTCGATTGGAAGCAAGAAAATTTCTACTGCATTTTAGTTTTAAGAAAATTTTCGAAAAATAAATGAAGTGGGAGAATTTTAATGGGCATTTATTTTAACATATTATTCTGTTGATTATAAAACATGGTAGCTCTTCGGGGAAAATACAAATAAATAAGTAAAATAAAAACTAAAATTTTATAAAAAAATTTAAAGTTAAAACCATTTTGATGTTTACATTACAAAATCTTTTAAATGCTTTCGTATAATAATTTCAGTATCCAATATTACTCTAAAACAGAGGTTCCCAACGAAGTCGACATTCACGCCTAGGGAGAATGAAATTTTAAGGGGGATTTGTTATCATCAAGGGGACAAATGGCGACAAAGCTAAATCATACAAAATAGAGTCTTATTCAAAACACACGGGTACGCTAATTATTAGAATTTTAAAATCATCCAATAGAAATATCCTAAAATTAAATTTGTTACCATATCAACTTCACCGACTTTTTCACTTTCTTGTTTACCGGCTTTAAATTCAATAACTGCCCTACGTAAAAGAAGACACAGTTCGAATATTTTTTAATTGGCGATTTAAGAATTAATATCAGCAATTTTAATCCAAATGTTAAAAAAATTGCACCAATCGTCTGCATCAACTTTTCATGCAAGTTAAATCCTATCAATATTAAAAACGTGAAAATAAATTAAGAATAAGCTAAATCAATTCTACTAGTTTAGGGAAAAAAAGGACAGCATTCGAATTATAGTTCTTTCACACTGTGAATAGAGATGCGTTACTTAATTAGTTATCATAAGTATAAAAAGTAATTACAATTAATAAATATTAAAAAGAGTTGTTTGTTTCCATTCCATCTGGTCATTATCCTAACTAATATTATATATGCGAATGTGAGTTTGTTTGTTACGCTTTCACGCCTTCATTACTTAACCGATCATCATGAAATTTTCAAGAAATATTTTTGATATACACTCATGTCCCTAAATTAAGGATAATTCGGAGTCACACGGAAATCAAACTCTAAAATAAATATATCTCCTGTAAAATCACCACACACATCTTCAAGAATCATACGCAAATTTCAGGAAGTAACCAGATGACACCGATGGTACGTCACAATGACGAGAGTGTAAAAGAGTGATATATAAGGAATACCGGCAAAGAAGTAAAATTGTTCGCAGGTGCTTTATAAGCATTTCAGTGCAATAACCGAAGAGTTATGACACAAAGGACGCATTTGGATGATTTTTTACATGGTAGAATTAGCGGCCGTCTGGAATGGGGGCGTACTCAACTGGAAGTATCGGACGAACTTGGAATTGCCCAGAGTGTCATCTCCAGGCTTTGGCAACGATTCCGAGATGAGAGTAATGTGAGTAGACGTTACAGCACAGGTCGCCCCAGAGTTACAACGCCGAATGAGGACCGTATTTGGCAGTTATCGCCAAAAGAAGCAGGACGAGCACAGCCTCAGACCTGTCTCGTCGGCTCTCTTCGGCTACTGGTACGACAATTTCAAGGCAGACCGTGTACAGACGCTTAGGGCAGAGTGCCTCGAAGGTGGAGGCTCGGAGAAGGGTTAGGGAGAATGCTCGAAGACCTGTCAGATGCGTTCCACTTACTGCAACTCACTGTCGCCTGCGGTTAGCCTGGAGTAGAGAGCATGCATTGTGGACACCGCAACAGTGGGCTCGTGGGATGTTTTCCGACAAGTTCAGGTTTAGCTTGTAGTCTGACTCTCGACGGACTTTCATATGAAGAGCTCCAGGTACCCATTACCACCAAAAAAACATCATTGAACGACACCATTACGGTGGTGCAGGAGTGCTCGTTTGGGGTGAAATTATTCTGGGTTCCAGAACTGACCTGCATGTTGAAATTGGAATCATGACAAGCGAAATCAGTCGGGACGTCATTCTGGAACAACAGGTACGTTTGTTTCGGGGCGCCATGGGCGCACAATTTGTGGATAACAACGCCCGTCCTCACCGTGCAAACAGCGTAAGCGAATGCCTTCAATCGGAGGATATCATCCGTATGGACCGGTCAGCATTCTCACCGGACTCGAATCCAGTAGAACACGTGTGGGACATGCTTGGCTGACGAGTTGCAGCCCGTCAACCTCCTCCTACATGTCTACGGAACTTCGGAGAGCATTGCTTTTCGAGTGGTGTAATATCTTGTAAGATCAGATCGATCATTTGATACTCAGCATGCCTAGGCGTTGTACGGACTGTATTGCATCGTCTGGGAGACATACAATGTATTAACAATCATACCAACCGTGTAATATTGGTTTTTTGTAAATAGGTTTTTTTTGTAATTTGTTTTAGGGAGAAAAAATCGCTAATTTTTCTAATAATATCAAACATATAGCATCTTTTTTTGCTCTGTACCTTTAGTTTAATAAATAAGCTTTACAAATAAGTCAAATTTGTTTTGCTTCTAACTGTTCTATTGCCTGATTTTGCATTATCCTTAATTTATGGACATGAGTGTATTAGAAAAGTTTGTAGGCTATAAAATGTAACTTATCTGCCAGACGTAGCAGTAAAAGCAGTTATCTGCTATATGCTGTAGAAACCAGGAAAAAATCAGATTCGCTATATAATTTTTATAGCTTAAAATGATTGTCGTTGTATAAACATTAAATGTTGGAAGTTTCATAACGGTAAGTTAAACGATGTAAAAGTCTGTGTGAGCGCGCAGGTGCGGGGTTTAAACCACGCAAACATTTTTAACCTTTTCTAATACATCAAAAATATTTCTTGAAAATTTCAGAATGATCGGTTAAGTAATTAAGGCGTGAAAGCGTAACATTTATAAATTAAGCGTTTATTAATTTTTATTTGTTTAATTTATTATTTAAAATCCTTCAGGATTTCTTTTGGCTCTTCTTTCGCAAGCATTTTTCAGCCATTAGGAAATGTACGTAGCAGTTTTACTAGACTTCGTGGCGATTTCTTTTTATCTCAATGAAGAAGGGCAGTATTTACGGAAATTTTATGCGGAGTGTATTTTTAACTTAAAAAACCAGTAACAGTAACTAAAATTTTATCCTGAATAGGTCAGGCAATAAGAGAAAAAATCAAATTATTTTCTTTTCTTTTCAATAGTCTTTGAAACTTATTTAAGGACATTAACGCGTGCGAAGCCGCAGGTAAAAGCTAGTTAATTTTCATAATGCAGAAAGTACGTGAAATTCGAGATGTCTGCAAGTTGGTAAGCATTATCAGTGTTTGTTGTTAATTATATTATTATGTTATTCTTTTTCCCTTTTACATCTTAAAACATATTGCGAGACTTCTGAATTGTGATCTTTTGCGGCTTTTGAATCATATGAGCTCAAAATGCGTAATAGATGATACAATACTTTCATAAAATACTTCCATTCTGTATTTTTCTGCCATCAAAAGAATTGTTATTTCTTGTACAGACAAAAAACAAGAAACCAGACTTGACAGGTTTTTGTTGAACATCAGAAGCTAATATATACGGAGTGTTCATAGAATTCGACAATTGCACGCATTTTTTCCTGAGCACCGTCTTTTTTGTCCTCTCGTAAACACTGGCACCGTTTTCTGACAGCTGACAGCTTCGAATCCAAGGCGGCAAAGAATGGGGCAAAACTTGGGGGGGTGGAGAACCACAGCTCTGTACCGCTTCTTACGGAGATGTCAGCTTTGTCTTCGTTCCGCGACTGCTGATTATTCAAAAAGAAAAAAAATGCAACTCCAAGATCTCATGCTTTTCTGTATTGTCGTATTAAAAAGGAATAAAAAAGGTATTCTCGCTTATTAACAAAGAATGTGTGCGCTAAGTTTATTTTTTATTCGAACTGTACATAAAAAAAAATAAAAAATATATAATCATCAATTGTATTAAATTTTAATTATGAATAAAGAGCATTTTCTGCTTCCTTTTTACCTTTAAATAGAGAAAAGCTAAAATAAAAACAGGTGTTTCTGACTTATTTTTATATGAATGAGTAAATCGTCACTCATTTTGAGTTTTAATTAACTTTTTTCCTTGATTATTTATTTTCTATACCCATTATACTAATAGAAGGTACGATCATATTTAAAAAAAATTTTTTTTTGGTAGCTTTGTGATTAAGACGTTTTCGCAAGAAAATTGAATACTCCGGAAATTTAATTATTGGAATGATTTTGTAATCCCTAAAGTCAACGCCATAATCGAAATTCAGAATCTTTCGAAATCAGTCTGTGCTTTATGTTTAGGTGTTTAATGTTTTACTTATTTACTTATAAAGTGTTATCTCCCCCCTTTCTGCATGCCTTTCTGGTGTAACGGTAACACACTCGGCGCGTATTCGAGAGTTCCGGATTTGAGTCCCGGCGAGGGCACTGCTCATTTTTCAAGCCTTCTGCTTCAAAAGTATCTAATGACTCTACACTGGCACCCAAACTGAAAGATGGTGGATGATGATTCTTCACCAGTAGGATTTGACGATTGCGTCCCCTAATCCCCAGCCGCCCGTTAAAAGGGGAGTATATAAGGTATTTTCTCTCTCCTTTCGGCATGCGTTCGTGGTGTAACGGTAGCACACTCGACGCGTATTCGAGAGGTCCAAGTTCGATTCCCGGCGAGGGCATTGCTCACTTTCCATGTTTCCTGCTTCAAAAATAACCTAATGACGCTACATACTTATGTTGCATTTAACTGAAATGAAACCTTTTCCTGTATTCCTTTCAATTCACCTTATAGATAGACCAATTTAAAAGAGAGCGAAGTTTAGCTAGCCTATTTTCTCTGTTCAAGTACCTTATTTAAAAAAAATGATTCTGATAGTTCCAGACATGAAGGCAAGTCAATGTCGTTATCGATCAGTGATCGACCATTGAGTTTTGTAAATTTTCTCTTTAATTCTAACTCACAAGAAATGGTGAAAATATATTTGCTGAATTTTAATCTGTGCTCGTATTAGTTGATTGCAGTCGGGGCAAAAATCCTCCAAGTTTTGTTTATAAATCCAAACATTTATAAACTAATTCTTAGTGAACTAAGGTGAATGTGCTTTTGAATACAGAGGGAATCTGAACAAGAGGGCAAAACTTTAGAAGGCAGCTATACGAGCCATATTCATCATAGAATGTATGGTCGGAAAGCAAGCGGTGAGAAGTTACGGGGTAGTTTTCCACTGTCATATTTAAAGAATTGATGCAAGAATGAGAGGAGATGCTTCAGAAAACATTTTATTAACAGAACGTGCTCATAGAAATGCTCAAAAGACCTTCCGCCAGCTGCAATGCGAGCTGCGTACCTGCGGGTACCGACTTCAAGAATAAATCAGTGGCAATAAGGAAATTGCCTACCTACACTATACAGATACATGAGTCCATAAATTTGTGACAATTCCACTTAGTCTAAATACAAAATATCGTAATCAGTTATTACATTGCCAGCAAAACGATAAATCTCTGCCATAAAAGATATACACAAGAACATAACAACAAAAACTTTAGGTTAAACACGTGACAATCGGAAAGAAAACAAAAATGCAAACAATGAAACCATATACACAATAACATTTGGACAAAAATCAATGTTTAACATTAGCCTAGTGAGTCAGCATTATCTTCATGCAAGAAAACATCAAAACTACTGTAAGGTTCAACTCTCTAAATCTTAAGTTCTTACTCAGAATCCCAGAACACTTAACAAGCGAATAATCGCTTAGTGTGCGAACGGAATACTTAAGACTCGAGAAGGGTTTAAAACCCTTTATTGTTCAATATATTTACAATCAGTTCCGGCTTGGAACTTTACAATAAAGCCACCACTCGGGCTTGAACTTAAATACTAATAATTTGAACTAAAACTAGCTTAACTAAGCTATTTAAAAGGTATAGCCGAAGCTATCAGAATCTAACTAGTTGGCCCCTAAGTCTTAATTGAATCGGCGAAGCCTAGCAAGGGCCTAGATATGGCCGAGCGTAGTAACAGCTAAGAGAGATGTGGCCAGAAGGCAAACGCGAAATCAGAAAATCAGACTCACTCTCTGTGTTGAAGTCGGTTAAGTCACGACTTAAATAGTACTCATTCTCATTTGCATTCTCTGCGTTTCTAAATTCACATTCTGGCAGGAAATTGTAAGCTGAAATTATAATAAGATGTAAGGTTTTAGTTTAAACTAACAAAGTTTTATTTTAATTTCCCCTTTTCTATGATTTATTATTTCAACCTCCCGTTAGAATGAGCGCGCGTTTCAGCTTTATGCTAATTTGAAGTGGAGCCAAGTTTTGTATTTAAACGGTAGCGACGAACTTCTCAGGGTAAGAGAGCTTTTAGTCTTAGATCACTGCTGCTCTGTTCGACGTTCGCCTGACTAGTTAGTATTTAAATTCTAAACCTTAGCGCTGTTACTCTATTACTTATTAAAGCAAATCTAAGTGCGTTAGTATTAGTTAAATCTTGCTACGCACCCTTTAGCATAGAGACCAACCTCGCGTTTATAGCTCTGTGAGCAACAATTACTTAATTTCTATTTAACTTTAGTTTAAATTATTTGATTGTTCAGTTTAGACCCAAGTGCGGTCATTATTTTCTGTATCCCTCCCGAGTTGGGAAGTGGCTGTATATAATTGCGGTTTAATAAAAGAGGATTTTAAATCCTTCTAACGTGCAGTCATTCTACCACTATACCACAGTTTTGTACCACAAAACATAACTGCATTCAGCTCCCTGTTCAAGATCAGGACTTAGTTTACTTCATGAATATGTTCGCCAAGAGTACGAATATGCCAAGAATACACAGTCCTGACAATAATACTGTGGATGTCTTCCATCTATCTTTGAAATATGCGCATTCTAGAATCTAGAATCCCGAGCACGATTCTAGATAACTTCAATGACTTTGGTATCGATTACTTTGCAGCGATAAATCTAGGTTTTGCTATAATAATGTCTGCAAAAAGAGTAAGAAACCTGGCTGGTTTTCCCCAAGCGACTAATCTCCCAAATCTTTAACAAGTAGAGCATTAAATCTTCTAGTGCATTAACTCTTGATACTGTTAATATACATAATAATGAGCTATTTCTAATGTGAAATCTTTTCTAAACCTTATCTGTTCGAATGAGATCACTAAAGATAACGATTACCATATGTTACATTGCACAGCATTCTGCTCTGTTAACAGCGAAACACTGCATTATTTTCCTAGCAGGCTCGGTTCAACTTCGAAGCAGGCTATATTTTCGGTTTTTGACCATTTCCGATTTTATCAGACGTTTTGAATCTCCAACATATTACACTGCAATATGCGGTGGTTTAAAAAAAATAAATAAAAAAAATAATTTATAAAAAAAATCTGAAAGGTTTCAGATTTTAAATTACGTCCAAAGGCGCGTTTTTTAAACATTTTGTATGTTACTTTTATTTATTGAATATCATGTTCTTCGCATTTAAACCATAAAATTCAGTTAAAGAACAATATCGCAAAATAATTTTAAACTGAGCGTATCTTTAGAATTTCCGATACACAGTCGCACGCGCTGGAGATAAAAAATGTGTTTCCTCTCCCCGTACAGTGTTACCATTGCTCACTTTGAAATCGTTGGTTTGTTCATCAAAAGTTCGTTAAATTTTTACAAAATATGAAACTGCTGCTCTGTTCGATGTTCACCTGACTAGCTAGTGTTTAAATTCTTAGCGCTGTTACGCTATTACTTATTGAAATAATATAAGTGCGTTAGTATTAGCTACATCTTGCTACGCACCATTGATCCTGTAGCATAGAGGCCAACCTCGCGTTCATCGCTCTGTGAGCAACGACGATTTAATTTCTATTTAACTTTATTTTAAATTATTTGGTTGTTCAATTTAGACACAAGTGCGGTTATTATTTTCTGTTATCCCTCCCGAGTTGGGAAGTGGCTGTATATAATTGCGGTTTAATAAAAGAGGATTTTAAATCCTTCTAACGTGCAGTCATTCTACCACTATACCACAGTTTTCTACCACAGAACATAACTGCATTCAGCTCCCTGTTCAAGATCAGGACTTAGTTTACTTCATGAATATGTTCGCCAAGAGTATGCACCGAACACTCAGTCCTGACAAAGATAGGAAAGATAGAAAACTTAAAATAACTGTTAGAAAATGCATAATTAACCTTACACTACATACATGAACATGCATGAGCATAATGCTGTATATGATTTTAAACGAAATCAAAAATTATGCAATACAATCAAAAATGAAATTGCAAACGGTGAAACCTGATTCAACACGACATTATAATATATACTGTCCATCTGTGATTGGTAGTGCCTGTGATGGTATAACAAAAATACATTTTGGACAGGATTTATGTAAAACCTGTTCTCAGTGCACGTCTACATTGTGGAATTAGTAACTATGCAAAATTTCAAGTCAATCGGGTGTATAGTTTCGGAGATCTCGTGATAAGTCAGTGGTTTTTCGTTTATATATATGTTACCGTTAAAGCATATAATGCAGTTATTTTATAGAATACCTATTTATTCCATGAAATAACTGATCGTGTCCGTTAAAGTGTAAAACTCTCTTGTATTTCATGGTTTAACTAGTTATTTCGTAGAATAACGATCTGCAGCCCGTTAAAGCGTAAAATAATCTATATCCTATATCTCGCTTTTTAGTATAAGGTACATTTGCGTTTCGTTTAACCATATGGAATGTTCGTGTAAAACCCAGTGTGTCGACAAAAAATGTTTTCGTTTTAGAAATAATGTTCTTTGTCATTCCGAGCGTCATTTTAGTAATTCTCGTTGTAACGAATGATTTTATGGTACGTTTCCATCAATACCATTTATACGCCGCATAAATTAGATAAATTGCTTCTTCTTCATTTTAATTGTCTATCGTTAGTTTATTTATAGAATACCTAGTTATTTCATTTTAGATAAATCGTTTATTTTGCACTTTAACCGTCTCTCACTAGTTAATTTATAGAATACCTAGTTATTTCATAGAATAACTAGTTAAAGTGTCAAATTATTAACGTATTACACACTTTAACGGACACGATCCGTTATTTCTTGGAATAACGAGGTATTCTATGAAATAACTGCATTATATACTTTAACGGTAACATATATATAGATTATGTTTTCGAAATATCCAACAGTGGTTCTTAATTCTGACAATATTCCGTGTTAGGAGAAAGTTAATAATACACTACTTTAGAAATTAAAATTAATATGCTTTAGTCCAAATAAGATCATTCGCTTGTTCCTATTCAGGAACAAAATACTTCCTATGCAAACGGCTCTTTAAACATTTTTTTACAATAGATTATGGCTTGTAATGTAAATTTCTTTTCCTGTTCAACTATTTCCAGAAAAAAAAATAGTGATTCTTACAATGACTGATACAAGGTCAGTCACATGCTTCGTAACGATTTCAGCAAATGGAACGCAAAGAACAGTTATCTACATTGCTCATAACCGGAATTCGCGCCATCGGTCTAATTTATGTTCCTCGGGTGCGTATTATCTCGACATCTCGTGTCAGGACTAAACCGACCTGATCACGATTCTAATTAGTAAAAGGAAGATGTCACAGTGATCTCATAATTTAACCCTGCTATTGAGGCTAGCTTTTATCGCTGGGACATGAATTACAGAATATCTTTCTATCGAATGACATAAAGCACAGCAGAGATGTAGAAATGCAGCAAATAGTTGTCCGGAATCTTTAATTTCGTGTTATCTACATACTTTAGACATGTTTTGTGGATTGCTGAAGTTGTTATCGAAATACATCCTTTCCTTTTGGCGTCGTAATTCACGACGACACATTCTTTTTTCGTAAAAACCTGTTTCGAAACATGGATATTATCGCATAGCTAGAATTAATTATTAAGGAAAACGTCGCCATACTTGGAACATGTTTCTTACGCGTGGTAAATAGCAAACAGATGAAGGAAAAAAGGTTTAGATAGCTCGCTGAAAATCTTAACAAGTTATGGATGTCTATCTGAACCTGAAAGCGAAAAGTAGCGATCTGCTGTGGATTTACTTTTCAGTCTCAATAATGTCAAATGACAATAAATTGCAAGTTATAAAAATTTCTCATTTGAATTGATGTAGTTTCTTAGAGCGGATTTTATTTACTAAAATCGCCTGATTAATATATAGTACTGCATCTTTCTTTATTCATAAAACTTCGTTAATTTTATTTTTTTTAACCATTGGAGGGTTCTCAGCCGATTTCGGCTTGCCTACTATGAAGGCCAGAAGTGGTGGTCACTTTATTATTGAGGCACCCGCTAGGTGGATCATCCATGTCTCCTTTGACGGGATGGACAGTTACAACCATGCCTTCTCCAGGATTCGAACCCAGGCCCTTTGGTATCGCAGTCTGTTCCCCTAACCACTAGGCCGTCTGTGTGACATTAATTGTAAATGTAGTAAGAGTAATATCAGAAGTCTTTGCCGAACCATAAAAATCGAGTTACATTTCTGGTCAGCTAAAAAACTGGTTATAAGGTATTTCTCCCGCCTTCTTCGCATGCCTTCTTGGTGTAATGGTCAAGCACGCTCGGCTTGTATTCCAGAGGTCCGTGATTCGAGTCCCGGCGAAGGCGTTGCTCATTTTCTACATCTCCTGCTTCCAAGTAACCAAATGACTCTACACTGGCACCCGAACTAAAAAAAAATCATGGTGGTGAGTGATGATTCTCCACTACCAGGATTTGGCGATTGGGTCCCCTAATTCCCAATCGCCCTTTAAAAGAGGGAGTATAAAAGATATTTCTTCCGCCTTCTTCGCATACCTTCGTGGTGTAGTGGTCAGCACGCTGGGCGCATATTCTAGAGTTTCGTGGTTTGAATCCCGGCGAGGGCATTGCTCATTTTTCTCTTGTCCTACTTAAAGAAAAAATAATCTGCAGCTGGCTCTCGAGCAAAAAAAAAAAGATGGTGGGTGACGATTCTCCACCACCAGGATTTGGCGATTGGGTCCCCCAAACACCAGTCGCCCTTTAAAAGAGGGAGTGTATAAGGTATTTCTCCCTCCTTCTTCGCATGCCTTCGTGGTGTAGTGGCCAGCACGCTGGGCGCGTATTCTAGTTCATTTTTCACTCTAGTTCATTTTTCATTTCAGAGAATTATTATGGCAGAACCTATTCTTTAAATTTTTACAGATTCTTGATCAGTTTGTAAGGTATATTTTAATTTCATAACAGTTATTTAAAGTTTATATAACTTTCCTATCTCTTCTAGATTCAGCTTACGATTCCTTAGCAGAATCAGTTTTTAGAATCGCACTAAATGCAAATGAGAACAAAAGTAGTACATACACTGGTGTGCAAAAATTAAGGACGAGACGGTTTTTTCAATATAACTTTGTACAAAAGCTTTCCAAATCAACACATTTAATAACATAAGATCCCCAATACGTAAGGACATGAGTAATGTAAGCAACACTTATTAAAAGAGAAATCAGAGGCATAAAAAGAAGCTTTATTGAAAAAGTAGCATGGAGCGCAGTGCGACTGAAGGCCGAAACATCCCTGTGATGGGTGTCCAGCAAGAAACATCCGGTCTTTAATAGGGGATATGATCTCCCCTGACTGCTAGGCAGGTTTCACATCATTTCTGCATGCTGGATATGGGGTTGTTAATGAGCTGTTGAGACACTGCTGCTCGTTCCTCTTGTAGCACCAATCGCAGTTTCGGAATCGTTACTGGCGATAAGTTACGTGCTGCCACGGGTCTCCCTAGTAAGTTCCGTACATGCTTGACGGGATTTAGATCCAGAGACCTTGCCGACCAATCCATGTGTTCAATATCTTCACTCTCCAACAGCTCTTCGACAGTAACTGTGCGATGAGGTGGAGCGTTGTCGTCCATGAAGAGGAACTGAGGACCCATAGCCCTTGTGAAAAGACGCATGTAAGGAAGAAGAACCTCGTTACAATAGCAGTCCCAGGTGACGAACCTCCTTGGGAGATATGAAGGTCGGTCCGGCTACCAAGCATTATATCTGCTCGAACGAGAACTCCGCGACCTCCAAAACAGTCCCTTTTGATGATGTTGAAGGGGTTATTGCGTGTTCCCCGCTCTGTCCAGATGTGTATGTGTCTAGAATCGCAATTCAGACTAAATCTGCTCTCATCTGTAAAGAGTACTCGTCCTCATTCATTGTCTCTCCAATTCCGGTGTTCCCGGCACCACAGAGAACGCCTTCTCCGATGGGCAGGCGTTAGAGGTACACACCGTACAGGGCGTCGTGCAAACAGACCACCACCGTGCAGTCTTCTGGCCACGGTAAAAGCGATATCGGTCGTCCAGTCGCCTGTGTCGTGTGTCTAGCGATTTCTCCCGCTGTCTGCCGCCTGTTTCTCCTGGCCTGTAAGGCAATATACCGGTCATCTGCGGGTGTGGTTCCTGGTGGACGACCATTACTAAAGCCCCGGATAGCTGTTCCTGTAGTTTGAAATTGTCTCCAAAGTCGTGAAACGATGCTGTAAGCAATTCTGAACTCTGCAGCCACACTTGTTACACTGTGGCCTTCCTCCAACTTCCCAATGATTCGACCTTGGGTAAAAGCATCCAGATGTCGTCTAACAGATTGATTATTCGCCATTTCTCGCTGAGGCAGCAACTCGGTGTGATTACTGCTATACTAATCTTTTTGCCAGAAATACTGATCTTACACCGACAACATGCTTTATACTACTCAGACACTCCTCCATTACGTCTACCTACATATCTGCGCATGTGCTACCGTACATCACCTTACTTAATCTCCTGATTGGTCTTTCTGTCCGCTCTGCCTCTTCGTTCAGCTGATATGCTAATTTTTCGACTTCGTCCTTAATTTTTGCACACCAGTGTATTTAAGTTCTACTGACTTCGAGACAAAGAGTCTTGGATAGAGCGCGTTTGCCTTTTGGTTACGTCTAGGGATTGCAATACCGGGATACCGAATACCGGTAAATTGAGCCACATGTACAATTTTGTAATACCGATATTCACAAGTTTAAATACCATTTTTTCGGTGTTCACTGGAAATTTTTAATTTGTTTCAACGCTGTGTTCAGGGTTCGCCAAGATAGCAAAATACGCTCATGTCCATAAATAAAAGATAATGCAAAATCAGGCAAAGGAAGAGTTAGAAGCAAAACAAATTTGACTTATTTGTAAAGCTTATCTATTAAACAAAAGGTAAAGAGCAAAAAAACATGCTATATGTTTGCTATTATTAAAAAAATGAGCGATGCTTTCTCCCTGGAGCAAATTACAAAAAAAAAAAAAACCTATTTATAAAAAACCAATATTACATGGTTGGTATGATTGTTAATACATTGTATGCCTCCCAGACGATGCAATACACTCCGTACAACGCCTAGGCATGCTGAGTATCGAATTATCGATCTGATCTTGGGGGATATTACACCACTCGAAAAGCAATGCTCTCCGAAGTTCCGGTAGACATGTGGGAGGAGGTTGACGGGCTAAGCATTCGTCGGCCAAGCATGTCCCACACGTGCTCTACTGGATTCGAGTCCGGTGAGAATGCTGGCCAGTCCATACGGGTGATATCCTTCGATTGAAGGCATTCGCTTACGATGTTTACACGGTGAGGACGGGCGTTGTCATCCATAAACACAAATTGTGCGTCCCGAAACAAACGTACATGTTGTTCCAGAATGACGTCCCGATAGATTTGGCTTGTCATGGTTCCAACTTGAACATGCAGGTCAGTTCTGGAACCCAGAATAATTCCACCCGAAACGAGCACACTTAACGGTGTCGTTCAATGATGTTTTCTTGGTGGTAACGGGTAGCTGGAGCACTCCATATGAAAGTCCGGCGAGAATCAGACTGCAAGCTAAACCTGGACTCGTCGGAAAACATCACACAAGCCCACTGTTGCGGTGTCCACAATGCATGCTCTCTACTCCAGGCTAACCGCAGGCGACATTGAGTTATAGTAAGTGGAACTCATCTGAGAGGTCTACGAGCCTATAGACCAATCTGCCCTGAGCGTCTGTACACGGTTTGCCTCGAAATTGTCGTACCAGTGGCCGAAGAGAGCCGACGAGACAGGTCTGAGGCTGTGCTCCGCCTGTTTCCTTTGGCAGTAACTGCCATATACCGGTCCTCATTCGGCGTTGTAACTCTGGGGCGACGTGTGTTGTAACGTCTACTCAATTTACCATCATCTCGGAATCGTTGCCAAAGCCTGGAGATGACACTCTGGGCAATTCCAAGTTCGTCAGACACTTCCAGTTGGGTACGGCCACATTCCAGACGGTCGATCATTCTACCACGTAACAAATCATCCAAATACGTCCTTCGTGTCATAACTATTCGGTTGTTGCAGTGAAATGCTCATAAAGCGCGTGCGAACAATTTTACTTCTTTGCCCGTATTCCTTATATATCACTCTCTTACACTCTCGTCATTGTGACGTACCATCGGTGTCATCTGGTTACTTCCTGAAATTTGCATATGATTCTTGAAGATGTGTGTAGTGATTTTAGGGGTGATATATTTATTTTAGAGTTCGATTTCCGCGTGACTCCGAATTATCCTTAATTTATGGACATGAGTGTACATAAGATGGTGCTTGTTTCTTTACTTTTTTGTGATTCTTTGTATACTGTTATAATTTATAAGTTACAGATGATTTTTTGTGATATTTACTCTAATAAAACTGGCTAATAAAACCAAGAAACACTTGTGTTTTCTTTCCTTTTGTAAAATTCCTACTCCGGTGTTAAAACCGGTATTCTGGTATTAAGATCCTAAAGGTACCGAATACCGGTATTGAACTTTGGGTCCAAAATTGCAAACCCCTAGTTACGTCTATCTAACTGTTACTACGCTAGACCGTATTGCGTGCTTTTGACAGCTTCGCTGGCTAATTTAATATTACGGGCCAACTAGTTTAGACCTGTGTTAGTTTCGGCTAAATCGTTTTAGTTAATCATTAGTTAGTTCTTAGTTTTTACATTTTGATTTTAGGCTTAAGTGGAGACTTTACCGTATGCCTTGAGAAAGGGGCCAACTGTAAATCTTTATTTTGAGCAAGTAAAGGATAATTAACACTTCTTGAGTTTAGGTTTTCGCTGTTCAGTAGGTAAGCGTTGAGTAGGTTTCTCAACGCTTAGTTAATAGAATACAAGTGAGGAACATTACAAGGTCAAAAGCAAATACATTTTTTAAGAAAGCTTCTAGCAGCAAGTACCATTTAGTACCGTTAGTTTTCGAATATTTAAAGCATAAAATTCCAGTTTTCTAGATTCGAGTGCTTTCAACAACGCACTGAACGTTTTCGCTACTCGCTTTCGATAATAGATGGAATAAAAGGGAAAGTGTTATACACACATTTACTACGAAAGAAAGTTGAAATTCTCATTAATCAGTCTAGAAACCATATGAAGAAAAAATAGTACTTTATCCCCCAATGACGTTGGTAGTGTGCGTTAATGCAGAACAAGGAGCGTTCGACTGTAATTAAAACCCATTATGACCTCATTCATTTTTTTATTGGTAAAAAGACCAATTAAAAGGAAAGGTAAGATATAAAATAAGCGATTATTCTTTCCAAGCAGTTAGTTCTCGGGTAAAAAGATTGTTTGTAAACTAGAAAACGCGAAAATATTGGAGTTGATAAATATTTAAAGCATTCCAAATTCGCCAAGCAAATCCTTAAGATGGTTTAACATTGATACTAAATTATTTGGGATGAAATTTTACTTTAGACAGCATTTCAATATATGGCTTAACGTTTGGATTGGCACTTTATTAAATTTTCGACTAATTACTTAAATTGAAACACTTTCTTAGAAAATAATAAATTTTTAATGAATATTTAGTTCTTAAGAAGCTTTATTAGTCAGGTTATAAGGTACTTCTCCCGCCTTCTTCGCATGCCTTCGTGGTGTAGTGGTCTGCATGCTCGACACGTAACCGAGAGGTCCGTGGTTCGATTCCCGGCGAAAGCGTTGCTTCTTTTTCACCTCTCCTGCTTCGCAATAACCTAATGTCTCTACAAGGTTACGTCAAGTCATTTGAATGTGGAAAAACACACAAGATCTATCTCCCCTAAGGAGACGAATGCCTTCGTGGAAGGCTTTCGGAGGAAACTTGGCTCGTATTTATGACAGACACGAGGACTAAGAAAACTGGCCATGCAATTAGCTTGGGTTGGCATCTGGCTCGAACTACCAGTATTTAGTGGTCTTTAACCATCCGCTGGTGGGTGGTTATTGATTAGGAAAATGATGAGTTTTGTCAACACAGCATTTTTACAGATGTTACCAGTACGACCTCATTTACACTGATTATTCCCAGAAGTAATTAGTTGATCAAATATTATGAATTCATATCAAAATATTTATTCTTCCAACTATTATCATTTTTAACTATATTTTAATTGCAGAACAAGAAATATTTTAGCATGGAATGCATGAAACTGAGATTAGAATAAAAGAATCCACTTTTTTAAATTACAAGTGGACAGTTTTTATAAATAATTGGTATTCATATATTCTTGTAAGTAATCAAAGCTGTATGTAAGTAAAGCGTCGACACTTCAATGGGAGAAATTGCGCTTCGTAACGACCGCAGCGCTCGTAGCGGTGGCGATGTGGAAACGCAATCAGTAAAACTGCGCATGCTCCTTTTCTTTTCAGTCATTGGTTGTTTTGATTTGGTTGTTTGATTATACCGAAATCTTGTTAACTTCTAACGTGCTTTGGTTGTGTTATTTATAACTTAATAATTTTGTACTTTTTAATTACAAAAGGGAGTTTTCAGAACCAATTTTTATTTAAAATTTTCTCTAATGGCGTATCGATACTGCGGATTAAGGATTACAAGAGTAAGATTTCGTCGAAAGCTGATGGAATACATTTCTACACGTTTCTTTGAGACGATGCGTACTTAAGGAAGTAATAAAGACGAGTTTTAGGATATGTATTGTTGAAATTAAAGGTAAAAAAATCTGATAATTAAAAGAATTATTCCCCTATATTTTATAATAACGCAGGTACAAGTTTTAAATAATATTTTTAAAAAGTCTTTTTTTTCCCCTTTCAGAAATATTCAAAGAAAGTTATGTACTATTTAATGTATTTCACTATTAAAATAAAAAGAGCGCTAATTTGAAATGGACCGAATTGAGCATTAATTAGAAATTGACTTCGATTTTTTTCATTTAAAAGATGCCTTAGAAGCTAAAAAAATCATGTCATATTTGAGAAAGTATTTTAGGTAGAAGCTCTGTAAGTGGTGAAGAAATAATGCATTATTTTAATGTTAATAACAATAAACTTTGCTTAAAAATGTATTCTTTTCGTATACTTAAAACTCTGAAATACTGTAGAAATAGAAAATATATACATTTATATATATAATTACGACGCAATTGCAAAATATTTACATCCAATCGTGTCAAAACTCATTGCGGTCTCTCCATCTTACTTCCAACCTCCATGACGTCACTGCAGGGGAAAGGAGGAGGGGAAGAGATTTAATTTATATCGCCACCACTGCAGTGGATTGGCGCTGCAATTTGGCGTCATGTTATAGTATGGAAGTGCCGACGCTTTACTTACATACAGCTTTGGTAAGTAATAACCTACACGATAAAGAAAAATAAAGAAAACGATCCGTATAAAACCTTTCAAATTATTCTGTTTCACCAATTACAAAGCATTCGGTTATTGTTTTCTGAACCTAAATTGCTAAAACTATATTTTCAAAAACTCTTATATTAATCTGTATTAGCAATATAGGCAGAATAAGAGACTACTGTAAATTCGGAATACGAGCACATTTCCCAAAACTGATGCATTTATTTGTAAAAAATGGCTTTCATTAAACTCATGTTTAGCAATTAACGTAACTTCAGAGTTAAAAGATTACGTAAGGAAAGCATTGTATTTACAATGCTA
>KK120387.1:129264-144794 GCA_000611955.2 Stegodyphus mimosarum | reverse complement strand
ATATTCGCTACAATATTTCATTAAAAATAATACATGTCCATACCTTTGATGGCAACTTATGAGAAGTGAGGCGGACAAAAAGGGAGGTTTTTCGAAAGTTAATATATAATTCTATTAATTCAAAATCGATTTTACTTTCTTTCCAAATATGATTTAAAATTTGCAGTAATTTTAAATTTAGATGCAATCCACTATGTGTGACTTTTCTCGTAAGTTATATGTAACGAAATGGAGCACTGCCACTTCTCAACAAAAAATGATTCGAAATAAAACGTAAATTTCTCGGGAATATCTGCTGTCAAGGAATGTGTGAATAAACAACGCTGAAAGGATTAGCAATATTAAAGGGACGGTGAACTTTAAAATAGCTGAAAATCAACCAAAATATTCAATTTGTTCTTTTACTCTCGTAATATTCCATATACGTAACTACACCGTATGCAGAAAACCCGAGTTCAAATATTCAAATTTTTAAAGAAGTTACAAGCATTTAAAATGTATAAACGACGTAAACTTTTGCCCTTTAAATTTTGGAGAAAATGTAAAGAAAATGTATTTCAACAGTTATTTACTGATGTTATAATTTATATCTTTGCCTTTTCTTAAAAGGCTAGAAATGTCAGTATTGACACCTATGAATTTAACTTTGGTTATGTAAATACTATACGCGTTAGAACAGGAGGAAACAAACTTGTTTTCTCTACTCATTGCAAAAAAAGTGTGATCAACGTCGCTTGAACCAAAGCAAAAGAAGTTTAGCTGCTTGGGAAAAAACAGAAAAAGTAAAAAATATTGTAAAGCATTAAAAGATAATATAAATGTAACAAATTTAGGTAAAGCATATGGTGCGGGTGAATTTTAAAAGTTTCATTGGATATAAAGCGTAAATTGTTTCTACCTATATCTTCGAATCACATACCAATTTCCGATATGTTTATTTTTGTGATATTTACTATTATGAAATTAAAAATAGCTAAATAATACGGAAATGTTATGTAGTGTTTACAAATTTATATTTAAAGTTAATTTGCCGTTTCTCATGACCCTATATGAAAGGTAAGTTTGAAGAAAAACTTTTTTCTCGAAACAAACTTTTTCGCAGTTCGTATGTTTTAAAAATACTTATACCGTCACATTTTTAGTTAAAACTGAATGATATTTGGAAGAAACTATCTTGGTATATGTTACAGTAGATCTGTGTATACATTTTTGGGTATGAGGCTATTAAGAAGTTTAAAACTTGTGATAATGTTTAACGAGAGGTGACATTTTCCCGAAAACTGGATATAAATTCACAAAAATCCTTTTTAAAAATTTCTGATCCATCCTATTCAATAACGGATGCACAGAAACTTTTGTCAAGTCTTTTTAACAGAGTTGAAGGAAAAATTAGGAACAAATATTGAAAATTAGAGTGCAAGATGCATTTTAAATCTTTAATTAAAATAATTAATTATTTGTTTTAAAATTTTTAATTTAAAATAAATTGTAATTTTGAACATATATTTTATGAACTGATGTTATAATATGTTTATGTATAAAATTTCTTGTTGAAAAAACAAAAACTTAAAAAACTAATTTTTAAAGTCCACCGTCCCCTTAATAAAAAACACCACCATGGGAGAGCTGTGTTGAAACTAATTCTTGTTTGCTGTGATGTGCTTTTCTTCTTGTTTGCTGAAATCCCTTTTATAGATTTATTTAACTAATTATTTATTGATATGGCTCATTATAGCAAAGCATATGAAAACCATCTGTTAGCAAATGGAGGAACTTTAATAATAGTGGCCTAGTTTAAAACTTTAGCTTCGATTTTTTCACTGGTTTTTCTGAATGCGAATTTCAGGAACATTTATTCACTTTGCCCACCAGCGGCCGAGCGGTAAAGTCCCATTAGCGTTTGGTTCGAGGTTCGAATCACGTAAATGGACTGGCTGCATAAACGCTTTCATGGTTTTCCCCATGTGGAACGTGTATGCGAGTAAGCCAGTTTCCCTTAGAAAGTCCTCCACGAATGTAATTCTCTTCTTAGGCAGATAACCCTCGAGGGTTTTCCGTAATTTAATAAGCCAAACCAAACAAAACCTTTGTAACTCTTTATTCCTCCTAAAAAAGGCAAATTCTAGCTTTATGTAAATAAAAAATTACTATCTGTATTTGTAAGAAACGTACGTCGATTTTCGGTGAAACAAATTTTTCAATTACGGGCTCTCGGTGCGCATTCTTTTTAAAACAGGAAACGTCGAAAATGTGACTCCGAAAGGTGTATTTCCTCTATCCTGGCTCGCTGAAGCGTGGAGCGACATCATCTCCAAATAACTCCTGAAAAAGAAGAAACTTGAATTTCTTCCGACATCCGACTCACCCATTAGCGTGAGGGATTTTTTCCCCCTTCTTTCGTGTTGCTTCTGAATCGCACGGGGCTTGCTTGGCGAGTAGTTGAGTATTTCGCAGTAACGCGCAAAATGTAAACTTAGAGGCATTTTCGAAGTGAGGCGACTTTGCGGGTAAGAAAATACGGTCTTGAAAATATTCGGTTTCTTTTCTCTTTGGTGAACCAGAAACGTGAAAATGCATATTCTCTGAAAAAGAAAAATATGCAATGCAAAGATTGAGTATGTATATTTAAAGAGTTTGTGTAGCTGTCATCGGCATGAGATGTAATTTTCTAGAGAAAACCTGAGGCAGACTTGCGAGTTATGAAAAGACCTTTTATTTGAATGCTTAAAATATTGGTATTTAAATATAAAAGCTGTTGGCAAATGTTTTGACCGCGTCATTATAAGTAACAATATCTAAAAAGAATTCTGTATTGATGATACATTTTTTCCGACTGTGATATTTATAATATCATCTAACAGATATTCGAAATGAAAGAAGGGAAATGTTAGATGCCATTTTTAAGATCTTCTTAAAGAAATTTATGTTTAGTTTACAAAATCGTACGAGTAACAACAGTAAATATTGCAATGAGTTTCATTTTATCTCTGACTGTAAGTAAATGTCATTTTACCTAGTTTAATCTTTTAATATTTCTGAGAAATTAAAAGATAGAGCTGAAATAATCCATATAGAAAATAAAGAAAACATATTTCATCATGCAGGTAATCCTGTGCACTTTATTCTTCTAATAATTAAGTTTTATTTTAACGCGATACAACGCTTTTCTCCGCCTTGTTTAGGCACCTAAGCCAAAACGAAAGAAGAACATGTCTTTATGTGAAAAATTAGCCCAAAGCAGCGTTAGATCAAAAGGGCTGTTAATCTCGAAACGCGATTTTGTGTTGAATCACAGTAAAAGGCTATAAGGTATTTCTCCCGTCTTCTTCGCATGCCTTCGTGGTGTAGGGATGAGCACGCTCGACGTGTAACAGAGAGGTCCGTGGTTCGATTCCCGACAAAAGCGTTGTACATTTTTCACATCTCCTGCTTCGAAAGGACCTAATGTCTTTACAAGGTTAAGTCATTTTTCAAATTGTTGCCACCAAATATTATCGCCTGTATTATTTAAAAAGAAATTAAATAAAGGCGAATGGGCATGAATGTAAGTATGTTTCTCGCATTGTAGAAAAACGACGTACCTAGAGCCATCTAATTGCGAATAACGTAGTCCTCCTCCGAATGTGGGCACCTGGAAACTCAAATTTCGAATTTGTTTTACCATCTGTTTCACATTTTGTAAAACTTTGACAATTGTTTTAATAACAAACTCGGCGATTTCGAAGCGAGCGATAGTAACACTGTACGAAAAAAAAAACAATACATTTTTATGTCCAGCTCGCGAGACTGTCTGTCGGAAATTCTAAAGATATGCTGTTTTTAAATATTTTGTGATATGGCTGCTGAATTGAATTTTATGTGGTTTAAGTGCGGAGAACGTGATATTTAATAAATAAAGGTAACAAAAAAAGCTCCTGTGGGCGTAATATAAAATCTGAAAGCTTTCAAATTTTTTTATTTTTTTTCTACGACGGATTAAGGTATGATAATTACAAAAAAAAACGCGCAAAATATGCCTTTAGAACGCTTACTAATGACCTTTTTTTAATATTAATTTTGACAAAGAAAGGGATAGTACTGTAATAACATAAATCAGTTCAAATCTACAAATTCAGAATTTTAGAAGCATTAAAAAAAAGTGTTATAGTTTTTACATAAATCGCTCAAGATACATGTCACCCAAATTATTGCAATTCAAATAAATTTTAACATAATGATTTTTACATAAAATTTTGATCAATAATATGTCTTGTATTTTTCTGATTACTACTATACGTTCACAGGAAATGGAAGAGCAGATATTGAGCTTGAGAGAAACAGTATAATTTCGCCCATACGTTTATACTTCTGGAAGCATTCAAAAGTAACGTTTCTGTAGAATTGCTTTGCTTTTATTTCTAAGAATAGGCCGCCTGGATGGTATAGTGGTTAGGGCGGCCGGTTACAATACCAAACGGCCTGGGTTCGAATCCCGGAGAAGGCATAGCTGTAATTCCCCGTCCATTCATAGGAGGCAAAAGTGGCCCACCTATTAGGTGCCTCCATAATAAAGTGACCCCCACCTCTGGCCTCAGTAATGGTCAAGTCGAAGTCGGCTGAGGAGCCAGCCATTGGAAAAAAAAATTAACAATAGGGGAGCGACGAAAGCCTTTCGAACATAGAAACAATGACTTCGTATTAAGTAAGTAGTAAGATGTAGAAGAACGCAAAACTCTTATGTTACGTTTTCTTCGATCTCTTTCTAGATTTGATGATTCATTTCTTTTTAAAAAATTTACATTGTAAAGATATTACTATGAATTCTGAGCCATATTAAAGAAAATTTGTCTTATAACCTTGGTATTTAACATTTTAGATAACCCCCCACAGATGTAAGCTATTTTAATGATGCATTTTTTATCAGCAAAGGATCTTATTTCGGAACCTGATTTGCTCAAATTTTATAATGTAAATGAAAGTCTGAATGCATGTTGTTATTTTATCTGTCAGACTAGCTGAAAAGAAAAAGCTGTTAGTTTAAATTTTGGTACGGAATGTTTTCCTGGTTCTGTTAAATGAAAATTTTTGAAGTCCATTTAATGATGGGAAAACGTTCTTATAACAAAATTAGAGTTATATGTCGCTTATGTATAACCGAATTTCCCGTATCTGAACAGAGGCGTTTTAGAGTACTGGAAGATTTTCAGGACGAAAAGAACAGGAAGTTCCATAGGAAATACATAAATCCTGACCTTTAAAAACAGTCATTTACAATAAATACTTAAAATGACAGAAATAGATCAATTTAAGATATTTAATTTGACCAATGATGGATCATTCGAAATGGCAATAGTGAATACGTTAAGGTTAAACGTTGAGATTAATGCTGGTTAATAAACTTTTACGAACCTACGTAAAGTTTTGATGTGAAATTTTTAATTTCTTCATATAAATTTGTCAAGAAATTCCAGGTAAGTTCCAAGTTGGAGAGGTGTTCGATTTATTATACATATAAGCACAGCTATTCTGTAAAATTTAATATTTTTCAAAGTAATTAGTTAGCAGCGTCTCAGATTTGAAACATGAGCAAGTCTAATGGCGAAGATTTAATCAGATAAACATTAATACATTACTTGTATTTAATCAGATACAATGTAGAAAAGTTGTAGCTGTAACAACAGACAAATTAACTCCGATTCGGAAAATAACATAGAAATATTGAATCAATCGAAATATAAATTTCCATAGACTGGTAAATGTATAGAACTATAGTACAAAAGAGTATTTTCCCAAAAATGTAATAACAAAAATCTGAAAGCTTTCAGATTTTACATTACGTCCGAAGGGGCGTTTTTTTATGTTTTGTGTGTTACCTTTATTTATTAAATATTATGTTCTTCGCACTTATATCATAAAATTTAATTCAACAGCAATATCGCATAATCATTTTAAAATAAGCATCTTTAGAATTTCCCATACAGTCACGCGCGCATAAGATAAATACGTTTTTTTTTCTTACAGTCTTGCCATTATTTGCTTTGAAATCTTTGAGTCTGTTAATCAAAAATTCCTAAAGTGTTAAAAATTATAAAATCGGTAATAAAACAAATTACAAATTCCATATGCGGGCTTCCAGATGCACATATTCGGGTGGAAACGTACGTTATTCAAAACTGGATGGCTCTAGGTACCGTTGTTTTATCGCAAGGCGAGAAGCATACATATATTTATGCAGATTCTTTATTATTTAATTTCTTTCAATATAACTCAGGGCTCTAATATTTGGTGGCAACAATTTGAAAAGTGAACCAACGCAAAATGCCAAAACGAAATTAACAGCCCTGCTGGGCTAACGTTGTTTAGGCTAATAAAGAACAAACTTAATAAAAATTCTGTACTTTGCCAGTAATTAGTCACGGCTATCATGACAAGTGTCATACATATATTGTCCACTGTAAAACGGTTTATTTAAAGGTAGCACCAAACGATTTCCTTAAAGCCGCGATCGGAAACATCTAAGGAACTTTTTTTAAAGCAATTAGATCACTTTCCACTGCTGAAATTCTTTCAGAAAGCAGCTTCAAAGCGAAATACCCATCATAATTATCCCGGTGCGAATTTCACAGGGTTTAAGTTTGATTTTAGAGAATGACAGCCGCGTTCTAATCATAGCAGAAGTTCTAAGAACGCCGACTTTTCCGCCTGATTGATCCAGCACTGATGCCGCGTAGCTAACGCGAACTGGCGTCAACCGAAAATAGAGCAACGAAAGCTCCAGAAGTTTTCTCTTGATACTCTTTCTTCCTTTCTCCGTTAGTCTCTGAGACATGCCACGTTTCAGGCAGCAGCATCCTGGGTTTTAAGGAATCTCAAGGCTGAAGTATTACACATTTTTTCTGAACACAAAAGATTAAATTTGTAGCTGGCATTTGTTATTGTCAGTCTTTTGTTGAGAAAGCTTGCCACTCATGTGTTATCCATTTAATCCTTGGAAAAGCAGAGCCTAACTTGCCTTTTGTGTAGTAGTACAATCCTGCTGCATTCATCAAAATATTAGAATTATCTTCAGGAGGAAGAAAAAATACTTTTCTGAAAAAAGCATTACTTGTGTCAGACCTGAAAAAAATAGATATGAAACAAAAAAAATTGATATTTATACTTAAAATCGTAATTTCTTTTTACTTCCTTGTACGAAGTGAAAAGGAAGTATTGTAACCGTGAAAAATTTTGAGTATCATATTTCAACGAAAATATCTATTTTGACCGCTATCGAATACAGGTTAACGAAGTTTTTCAGTGACACCCGTACGTAAGGACAGAATAAAGAACTCTTTTTTCTCTTTTTCTCCGCAAAAGAATTATAAAACTGATTTAAAATGGATTTTGAAGAGATTTTTTAGTGGCATCTGCGTGCGTATGTATGAATGTATCTCGCATAACTCAAAAACTAGAAGTCTCCGAAAGTTGAAATTTCGTATACAGGACTGCTATAGCATATAGGTGCACCTTTTATTTTGGTTGCAATCGGCCGTAGCAAAAGTATATAAATATATGTGTATATCCGCTCTGTTACTCGGATCAGTGAGCTCAGTTTTTTTATTTTTATATGGTGGTAAATTGGGCATTTTTTGCTTTAGAAATGATTCAATTATGTTGTTCTTATCTTCCGATGAGCATAATGGCAAACCACACATTGAGTTGATCAACGCTAACGAATTTCGCTTACTGCGCATGCTCAATAGTGTACCGTTGGCGTGGAAGAAAATACTGGCGAATACCCTGTTCGTCATGTAGGTCTTAGCGACTCTTTACGATTGCAATACTATGGACACTTTTTTTCGTGCTTATTGCACTTGCTTCTGTTTCATTTCATTTTGGTTTATTTTGCTCATAAACATTGCATTTAATATCAGTTATTTGTAATAATTTCTTCGGCTTTAATTCAGTAATTTAAACTAGATATATTCCTTAAGTTGTTAAAGTGTTTATGAATGGAACGCATGGTAAATAATCGATTGCTTTTATTCCTCGGAAGTACAATCAATAAACAACATCATTTAATGTTTTCTGTTTTGCAATCCTTCTTAAACGAAAATTTGAGGAGTTTACAGTCGATGTTTACACTCTTAAGTAATGAAGCAACGTACAACTTAACAAGTTTTAAACCCCCGAACTGTTTACGTCCAGATAACAGAATATCAACCATATACCATGTTTATCTTCTTTTAAAATTACGCCAAAGTCGTAATTGCGCCTGATTCTCTTCTGGGCATGCGCAGTGTGCGTAATTCGTTTAACATTGTTCAATTGAATGTGCGGTCTGCCATTACGCTTCCAGTGAAGGATTTTATACCTTTAGTAAATCTGCATGTAAGATTTGTAGAATTATCAGCCATTTAAAAGTTGTTTAAGTGCAGCTAAGACTAATCATTTTCCTCATGGCGGCCATATTTGTTTACATTTGAGACTGGATTTGTTACCAATCTAGAGAAACTACGCTTGGCAACAACAAACATAACTCCTTTTTTTATTACTGCGAATTAAGTTATGCTTAATCCATTTTGAAATTAATTGAGGAAATAAGTGTTTAAGATTTACTTCGTAATTTTTAATGTAGATATTTTGAATGCTTAATGCACTTTTGCCTCGCCGCGAAGTGAGAACTGAATTAACTGAATGAGAATTACTGAATCGTCTATGAAAAACGTTTTTTTAATTTCTTTTATACCTCGTTTTAGATTTATTATGGTATTTGAATAGAACAAGTGGCAACGATTAGATAATTCTGGCATAATATTTGTGTATTCTAAATGAGAATGAATGAGATGATGAAATAGACGATTTGTAAAGTTGTTAAGTGAACCTACCGCTACAGTGTTACTATTGTAATCGAATATAGTGAATTTTAAAGAGTGCATTTATTCTATTGTAATTTATGCGCTATCGACGAAGTAGATTTAATTCAATCCAATAAGTTTAAATGAAATGCAAAATGCGTATAATTTAATATTCTATACAAGGAAGTCGTAGTGATTTTTTGAAATTTATCATCAATTTCCTTTTTAAAATTTTTAACGACTGACATAAAATTTAACGGAATTTATGAATACATACGGTAACAAAAAAAATCAAAGGTTTCCAGAGACCAATCATTTCCCAAAGAACTGACTAGAATGGTTATTAATTAATAAAACTTAAGCATAAATAATTAAACTCAAAGCAATTGTGTCATGATAAAGTTTTCTGAGCATGCAAAGTCCACAATATATTTAGTGAATATAACTTTTCTGTCAATGCGATTGTTGAGCTTTATATTGTTTAAAATTCACTTTACAGATTTTAAATTTGGATGGAACATTAGAATTTAAATTATAAAAACTGCGTAGAAAAATTAAATGACGAAGTGAAACAGTTTCCAGGGTGGTTTATTTATGCCAGTTATTTTCTAAGAATTTCTAGAAACACTCTATAATGAAGTCGTTTGTAATACCTGCGCAAATATTATTTCCTACGTGTCCATTTTTTGAAGTACTTATTCCAAGTAGATGAAAGAAATAAAAACTTGTTAAAATTTCTGAATTGAATTATTCAAATTTTTTATTACATTTGATAAGATAACGCCCATTTACAGTGGAACGTTATGTGTTATTCCTTGTTTTACAACTTTTTAATTTAAAGGTCTAATTTTACGAATGTGAAAGCTGTAAATATATGCATTATCTGATTATTTACTTTGTAACGAGTCAGTTTAACAAATTTATAAGATTATAATAAGTAAGCTAGAAATTTCTACCTACGCTCGATCGGACAAAGAAAAAACGAAAACCACAGGTTTCACAGGCGTCGCATTTCATTTTTTTTTTTTTTTTTTTTTTTTTTTTGTATTTATGCACAAGTAGATAATAAAAATTCTGGTGTGTGAGAATAATAGATGAAATGTACAATGTTAGAAGACAGAAGTTTCTGATAATCTTGCGGTTTTCCTACTTAGAACTTTTGTTTGAAATTTTTTCTTTAACTGTTGCTGTAAAACTCATCTATACTTAACTTTAAAAATAAAAATTAAAAAAAAGTCGGCGTATATATATTTACCATGTTACGCGGACCTCAAAATAAAATCAAATATTCCATAGTTTAATAACATTAAAAAAAAATCTGAAAGGTTTGAGATTTTAAATTACGTCCAAAGGGGCGTTTTTTAAACATTTTGTATGTTACATTCATTTATTGAATATTCTTCGCACTTAAACCATAAAATTCAGTTAAAGAACAATATCGCAAAATAATTTTAAACTGAGCCTATCTTTAGAATTTCCTACACACGGTCTGACGCGCTGCAGATAAAAATGTTTTTTTCTGTACGACGTTGCCATGGCCCGCTTCGAAATCCTCGAGTTTGTTCATCAAAAATTCGTTAAAGTTTTACAAAATATGAAATCGTTCATAAAACAAATTCCATATTTGGGCTTCCAGATTTTGGCTGCGTGGATTGAGTACGCGTCGAAGTTGCTTGCATTTGAGAATTGGAATTTGTATTTTCTCCAGTTCAACTTGGATGTCTTCTGTGTGAATATCTGTAGTTAAACCTTTAACTATTGCTCTGATGTGCCTGTCTAAATTTAACAGAAAAGTGTGAATAGTATCTTGCAGCCTTCAGGTAATTAAATTAATTCCTTCCGACATTAAATAATTTAATCTTAAGGTTTCCACCTTAAGCCTTTCCTTCAGTTTTTTTCTATGCCGAGGTTTTCTTTAATCTCTTTGCGAAGTTGTGTCCAATTTATATTTCTTTGCGTTATCACTAATGGAAGGATTTTCCCTGCGTATTTCTTGGGGTATTTGAAAGGCGGAGCATTCCTATCACGCCCATTTTCGGCTTCCATATACTGCTGTCCTCATCAAGGTTTTGATCGTTGTTTAGAGGTTTGAATTGCTAGTTTAAGTTAATTTGGCGATATTCGTCACCTGATGAGTTATTACGTTTCCGTAATCTTTTGGTGCGGGAACTTCTTTCCACGCCGTGTGGTCGGCGCTTTGCGAATATGCATGTTCCTAAGCGTTGCCGGTTAAGACTATATTACTAATCCAATTAAAGTCAGTGGGTCTAGCCAGTATATTCTGCATAGCCTCAGCATTCCTAGTGAGCGCTAGTATTATCCTTTCCTCTTCCTCACTGAAATCTGAGACACTTTTCTTATCTAGAAGTTACTGGATATTTTCGTGTAATTCCTTAAAACGGTTCACGTGAAAAGTATCAACCATGTTGGAGTTGTCTTATGATCCAATAATCTCAGCTTAAATACTCCCTAACGTCATTTAGAATTTGGTGAGGAAATTTGGTGATAGCAAAGGCCGAAATTATGAAATAACTGGTTATTTAAATAATAGTATTCGCAAAATCCGATTGCACTTAATTCCCGATATCTGGATAATGTCATTTTTGGCACTATCCTAATATCATAAAAGCTCATAGGAAAGAGAAATTAACATAAAACTGTGTTAGTTTAAACTAAAACCTTACAAATGTACCACTATTAACTATTTGTATTTAATTAAGTACGAGAGTTTTTGAACCAATTTTAATGAAATATTAGAGTTTTGATCTTCAAGCGAGAGACTTTATTTGAATATTGATGAAAACAAAATGGCAAAATGACAACCAAGCTTTAGTTAGCGTATTAAAAAACTGGTACAGTTTTAGGTCTTCTAATTCCATTTTTGGGCTGTTCGGTTTTAAAGGATTATTTTGTGATTTATCATCAAAGAAGTTTCATCTAAACTTCCTATACAGGTTTGATTTCTAAATTTATTCATATGGGAGTTCTTTCTTGCTGATGATAGTGTCAAATACTTCTTTTGGTTCATCATTAAATGTTTTAGCTTAGACGCGAATAAATCTTGACAGATAATTGAGCTAAATCAACATCATTCATTTCTTATTTGAATTTAACAAAATTTCTATTTGTAAAAAAGCAATTTAAAGTAAAAAATTAATTATAGAAATAAGTTTAAAAGAAATTATAAATAATTTATATTGCTGCGAACTAATCTACAATATCATTTAAATTCTGAGAACGTAAGTAAATCAAAGGCAAGTAGCAAAATCCATCAACAAATACAAAATTTCAATAATAATCCGAAAAATAATAAAAAAAAATAAATATGCATAAGTGAATAACTGTTGAGCTGGGGCAGAAGACAGACTTATCGAGGGGAAGTTGCCCTCGAACCTAACTCTTCGATTATTCAATTCGTGTTTCGTCATTTATGTAGGCAAATGTAAAATTCAAAACCAAAAGTAAAACCAAGTAAGTGTAAAATTCAAAACCCAAAGTAAAACCAAATGATGTGACCTACCAAAAGTAATTCAAACGAATGGAACTTTTAGGAAAGTACAAATCAAAGCCAATACAAAACAATACCCTTTAGAATACCAATTTTTTAGAAAACCAATTTAATTTAGAAACTCTTGCCTTTCGATACATAGGATCCTGATGTCCTAAATTTAAATTTTCAAGCTTAAACGCAGTGAAGTTGTCTTTTCCTCGAATTTACTGGATCAAAAAATGAAGGAACTCGAAAAATGCCAGTTTACAGCTAAATTAATTTATTAATTAACGCACACCAAACACAATACATAGTCTTCTAATTGTTGCTTCAGATGGACATGGTGTAATAGACAGAATAAAGATCTGCACAAAAGAGAATTCTACGGTTTCTATTAAATAAATGCCATCTGCTGCTTGAAAGTGTAGTATGTATTCATATTAAAAAAGTTACATTAAAAGTGCACAAAACATAAAACCGATGCAAACTGAAACCTGTTGGACCTAAAATTGCATTCAGATTGTAGATATTTATTTATTTATTTTGCATTCCAATATTTTACCTTGAACAAATTACTACCTCGCTTTATCTTAAATGTAAGAAATTTCGTCGTTGCCTAAAATTTGGCAATTGGTATTGTTACAAATAACCTATCGACTTCAGCACACAGGAATAATCAATATTTACAATGTGTAAAATAACGCTGCAGACATTTTTAAACGCTTTCTTATAGTATTAAAAAAATCTGATGTGAACAAACACCACATGATTTCCTTCTACGGATTATTAAATTATACGCATTTTGCATTTCATTTAAACTTATCGAATTCAATTAAATCTACTTCGTCGATAGCGCATAAACCACGATAGAATAAATCCACTTTTTAAAATTCATTATATTTGTTTACCATAGCGACACTCTGTCGCTAGGTTTTTACTTGACGGCCTTACATCTCATTCATTTTACAACTCAGAATGCACAAAAATTATGTATATCATCTGAAGAATTATCTAATCGTTGCCACATGTTCTATTCAAATACTAGAATAAATCTAAAACGATGTATAAAAGAAATTAAACAAACAAACAAAAAAAGTTTTTCACATGCGATTCCGTAATTCTCAGTCAATTAATTCAGTTCTCACTTCGCGACAAGGCAAAAATACATTGAAAACTCAAAATTTCTATATAAAAAATTTCGAAGTAAATCTTAAACAGTTATTTCTTCGAATAAATCCAAGAATGGATCAAGCATAATTTAATTCGCAAGAATAAAAGAAGGCGTTATCTTTGTTGTTGCGAAGCTTAGTTTCTCTAGATTGGCAACATATCCACTTTTCTGCTAAGTTAAACAAATATGGCTACCATGAGAAAAATGATTAGGCTTAGCCGCACTTAAACAACTTTTAAATTGTTGATACTTCTACAAATCTTGAATGCAGATTTACTAAAGGCATAAAAACCTTAGCCGGAAGATAAGAACAACATAGTTCAATCATTTTTAAAGCAAGAAATGCGCAATTTACCAACATATAAGAATAAAAACTGAGCTGAGTAAGCCGAGTAACAGAGCGGATATATATACACATATATTCATATACTTTTAGTGCGGCTGATTGCATCCAAAATAGGAGGCGCACATCTACATGTTATAGCAGCCCTATATACAAAATTTTAACGTTTGAAGGCTACTTGTTTTTGAGTTATGCCAGATAAATACATACGTACGTGCAGACACCACGAAAAAATCTCTTCAGAATCCATTTTGAATCAGTTTTGTAATTTTTTGAGGGGAAAAAGAGTTCTTTATTCTGTCCTTACGTACGGATGTCACTCAAAAACATCGTTAAATTGCATTTGATAGCGGTCAAGATAGATATTTTCGTTGAAATATGATACCCTAAATTTTTCGCGATTACAATACTTCCTTTTTACTTCGTACAACGAAGTTATAACACTAATTTGACCTGCATAATAAAATTTTCAAAGACTAATGTTAATTAGTCTAAATTGTTAATTAGTTCTCTAATGGTATCTTACTGATATATCTTAATCGGTAACATTCATTTCAGATTTATCAGTTTCAAATGATGCTTTGAAGACTTGGAATAGAGTTCGTCATCGAAATTAAGGACTCGAAATCTGAAGCCTTAAAAAATTAGAAAATGTCGGGTAAGTTCTATATTATTCTAACATTTCTCCTTTTCCCTATTGGACACTATAATTGTTCAGTAGAAAAGTTAATACACTCAAATGCCAAAAATCCGCCGACCTGAAATCCGTCAATTCCTGAAATCCGCACTGCCTCTCAAAATATAAACATTGAATTTATAGGTTCCAGAAACCGCAGAATGGAGAATGAAATACCGAAGGAAAAATATTTATCCAATAATTATGTCAGAATTACCGTATAATAATGATTCTGCGTTAGTGGCAAAAAAAGATCTTAGCCCAGAAGAGGTTTTCAGTATGGATGGTGTGTTCAGATGAGCCAACACTGGCTTATTAGATAACCGATGATGAAATCATTGGCTCTATTTTGAACTCGCCACGGCAAGAAAACGATTCCGACACCGACACAGATAATGAATTTGATAGGAGTGAGAAAATATCTTTTAATGAGGGTTCGGAACATGGTGAAAAATACCTAAAATATTTAGAACAACAGAGCTGTGTCACAGAGCAAGAGATTATGACCCTGTAGAATTAAAAAAAAAACTTACCCTGGAGTACCTAAAGTTTTAAAACAAACCTTTATCAGAAAAATGTTTGAAACAAGTGAAAAAAAAGAAATATTTTATGCTTTAATAGTTCCCTTATTTTTACACGTCTCTGTTGTATATTGTTACGAAAAATTCGGCGGTTGCGCCTGTATGTAAGCTTTCCGGCATAGCACTAGGGTTGCCATAAAATAGTGTATGGCAGGGTTGCCAGATTGGCGACTTTATCGCCCATTTGGCGACCAAATTGGCGATATCCCATGGTCCAATCGGGAAGCTTCTAGAATAACTTCCTGTCGAGATATTTCTCGAAACGTGTCGAACTTAAAGAAAAGCTATATAAACCCTTGAGTTACGGAGTGAGTTGCGAAGTAAGTTGCGAAATTGTGAAGTGTTGCGAGCAGTGTGATTAGTTGTGAGAATAGCTGCTACGCGAGAGTTTTGTGAACGGAAAGCAATCGAGATAGTGCTTTGCCGTGAAGCTATCTTTACAGTATAGCTTGA
>KK120387.1:71461-129026 GCA_000611955.2 Stegodyphus mimosarum | reverse complement strand
AATATATATATAATTTAATGCATGTAATAAAATAATGTAATAATGTATATTATTGTACGTAATAATTTAAGTAAATGTATCTAATATGTTTTATTTATTTTGCACTTTTAATTTGAATATTATGATTTGGCTTTTCTGTCCTGAAATCCGCAAAATTCTAAAATCTACACAACCTCTGGTCCCAAGGATTGCGGATTTCTGGACTTATTCTACTGTAGTAACCTTTCCGAATCGAGCAAGATAATTGCTCAGGCCTCTCAGAAAATAACAAAACAAATAATTTTTTAAACAGAATAGTTGAAAATAAGTTTCTTTTAACTAATAGTTCCTTAAACAATATCAATTAATTCATTGAACTTTAATTTCTTTTCTGTACGCTCATTTAGTTTACACCCGAATAATATAAATATTTAAATGCTTTAACTAATTGAATCGCTTTCCAGTGCTTCTTATGTTTGTATTACTCGAGAAACCTCCACTGTCGAAATCCGCTTCCGCAGTCCTGTCACGAGTTAGCAAGACCCTCCTTAATCCAGCCACCCGTCGAAAGGGCTTCTCTTGAGAGTCGTTATCTCTTCCCAGCGCCCTTTCAAAACAAAAAGAAAATGGTCGAGCTGGGAAAAAAGTTTTCCAGAGGTCGCATCTTGGAATTAGACCCTCTTCCCCATCGGACGCATTTGCTAGAAGAGGATCATTCGCTTAAGAGGGAAGACCACCGAAACTGAAACATATTAGATTTCTTACAGCAATACAATATACAAACTCTCGTTATTCATGCCCTCCGAGTCGTAATATGTTGCAATTTTATTAGAGTGCTGTTTTGTCACTTATAAACTTAGTATCCCCCTGAGGTAATATAGCATTTTACTCTATTTGATTTAGCGTTTTGTAATTTTTGTTACTAGTCTGACGGTCCGTATGCTAATTCGGAAAAGACCTCGAAGAATTTCAGCTTGTGTTTAAATCAATATAATACTGCCTTCAAACTGAAACGTTATCAGGACTACTTACTGTTTCTTCTAGTTGATTTTGCAAACATAACTTTTCTGTTATGAGTCCTGAGTAGGAACAGGGAGCTTAATAAAAGCTACGTTCGTGCGTGTGTAGAAGATACAACAAAGTTAAGAAGGGTTAAAATTCCCCTTTATTTGCTTATCGATTTTACCAAACGTTCCCGAACTTCGGGATATAAAGACCAACCACTTGTGGTCTGAAAGTAAAAGAATATAAGACTACCAACTAACTAAAATTTAAATAAGAGCTAACTTTTAACATTTTACACAGATGACTGGCACTAAGATTGGCCTGTTAGTCTACTACGTCTGTAGTACGCCAACTGCGGAAAACTACAATACGTCTTTAACTTTCGAGAGGATTAAAACCTCTGGCCTTAAAGGCGGACAGTAACGGATGGCAAGCTCGCGTGAAGACTCGTAGCAAGAGGGCTGTCTCTCCTTCTACTCTTAGCAAAAAGCCACAGCTTAAACACTTAAGCATTAGCGAGTACAATTTGCATAAACATATTCACGCGTTCATTCTGGCCGGAAGTGGAAAATAAGAGATGATAGTAAAGTTTTAAAATAAAATAAACGTTAAACTTAAGATACTTAAAACGTCAATGCCCTGGATTAAGTCCTCCGATTTACCCGCTATTTATGGCAAAGAAAAATCTTATGATGGCAGAGTACTATATAGCTTCTTTGTGGGGTTTTACTTATCTAATTCAGTATTTAATCCTTAAACCCCACAAACACTCACAAGCGAATAATCGCTTAAGCATGTTAACAAAGACGTAAGACTTAAGAAGGGTTAACGACCCTTTATTTCTTCGAATAAATACAATCAGTTTCTAACACGGAACGTACAGCAAAGCCTCCACTTGGGCTTGAACTTTAATGAATAAGAAATTAAACTTAACTAAACTAAAGTAACTGAAAGATATAGCGAAGCTATCAAGATTCTAAGTTGTTGTTGTCGTGTCCATTACTACATGGAAGAATGATTGCCAGAGCCTACTCCAAAGAGAGGTTGGACTTCTATTTTTCCACCCCCCAATTTTGAGGGAGAGCACCCCGGGGGGGAATCCAGGGGTCTCCCAATAATCCACACGCGAGGACTTTCGGCTCGCCGCATATTTAGAGTGCCCCCATGCCGCACCGACACTATACATTTACAAACATCCATGTCTTCTCCGGGATTCGAACCCGGGCCCCTTCGGCACCGTAGTAGGCTCCCCTAATCACTATACCATCTGGGCGACAAGAGTCTAAGTAGTTGGCCGCTAAGCTCCGGCTGAAATTATAATTTATCTCAAAAACTCAGAAGTTCCGGAGCCGGGCTGCGGCGCAATTTAAGCTCTGAGCCTATTAATCATTAATCACTTTCCTATACACTTTTTGCTTCAGCGTTTAGCTGCGTATAAAGCAACTTTAAAAATAGCCCCCCCCAAAAAAAATATTAAAAACCTGTAAAAACAAAACAAAGCAAAAATTTATGATTTCAATGATTTTTCCTATGTCTAATCTTCATCGAGCCATATGGCTTCCTCTAACTATTTTCCTTTTTAACTATTTTTATGTAATTTTCCTATTTCTGCTCTCTATCTAGTATAAACTAATGTGGAGGTTGTGGGGTTTTACTTATTTAATTTAATGTTTAATCTTAGAACCCCACAAACACTAACAAGCGAATAATCGCTTAAGCATGTTAACAAACACGTAAGACTTAAGAAAGGTTAACGACGCTTTAATTCTCAGAATAAATACAATCAGTTCCTAACTCGGAGCGTACAGCAAAGCCTTCACTTGGGCTTGAACTCAAAGTAATACGAAATTAAACTTTACTAAGCTTAATTAAAGCTGACTGAAGATATAGCCGAAGTTATCAAGATTCTAAGTAGTTGGCCCCTAAATCTTAATTAAATCGGCGAAGCCAAACAAGGCTTATATTTTGAATTTGCGGGCGACGTCCTCCTGCGCCTGCTGATACTTTAATCCAGGCGTACGGGCACAAACAATGGCTATTCTTTTCTCTGTCGACAATATTCTTTCAGATCGCCTCCAACGAAATTGGAACGTATTTTTCAAACTTTATAAACACACTGTAATATTGTTGTTGTAGTTGACTAATGTTCATTTGTCTGACCTACAGTTAGCCCAAGCCCAGGAAATTCCTCTTCTCAAGGAGCGCAAGATACTCCTGGTCGTTGGCAACAGCCTTGAGCACCGTACAGGTGGCAATGCGACTTAGCCCAGTTGCGCCCCCAATTTTAAGGACACTCGTTACGGAGAGACGGGGACGCCCTAACTTTACCGCTGTGGTTATACGGGCATAGTCCCACGCCCTCCTCTTTTTCATATTGGAGAGACGGGGACGCCCTAACTTTACCGCTGTGGTTATACGGGCATAGTCCCACGCCCTCCTCCTGGTTTTTCATATCAGCTCCACCACAGCCAAGGGAGCGGACAAGCCAGTACCAGTACGGTCCCTGTCGAGCCTGATCCTATCCTAGGTACAATACCCGGGTTCTAGTCCTGTGAAGAATTAGGTACAATAGTACCTGATATTTTACCCCCGTGGTTGAGACTGTCTAAGTACAGATCCTAGCCAGTACTTCCCAGGAATTCTCCTGAGTCAACCCCCGGGGGGGCCAATTTTAAGGAAGAACACCCCGGGGGGGGGAGAAGGGTCCAAGGGTCACCCACCCCTCTTCTCCTACCTACAACCTCTCGAGAGGACTTTCGGCTAGCCGCATATTTAAAGTGCTCCATGCCGCGCGGACACTATACATTTACAAACATCCATGCCTTCTCCGGGATTCGAACTCGGGCCCTTCGACACGAGCCACGCTAACCACTATACCGGTTCGGCGGCAATTATATTGTATTGTAAGACATTATTCTTTAAAAGATTTAAATGTGATACATTTTAAACGATCATAATTCTATTACCAGTTAGTGATGCTGGTCCGTTGAATTTCTTTGTTCAGAACTATGACTTTCCAGGAGTACGTTCTTTCCAAAGTTTGGAAAAGAACCGAATTTCATGCTTCAAGAATTCCCCGTGACTGCAAGATTTAAATTTTGCACAGTCATTGAAAAATATAAAAAAAAGGGGGCGATCGGTTAAGTCGAAGCAATTTTAAAAGACTGAAAAGTCTACTTACTTGCTCAGTTTCGGATTCAATTTTACTTTATTTACTTTATGCAAATACAAAATACTAGACTTTAATGCCATATTTGAATTATTTTTTTCAAACACCCTCTGACTGATAACGTTTTAACAATCGTATAAATAGCGCTTGATATGTTTAAGGTTCTCCTGTAAATTTTTTCGAACTAAAAATACCATAATATTGTTGTTAAGAGAAAATAGTATTTTTACATGATGCGTGAAACTATGTTTATGCTTCGAACAAGTAAGTGAATATTAGAAGGAAGATGTTTACTCAATGCTTCTGAAAAAAAAATATTTATGAAACAGAAGAGAACAAATTATTCGCTATAAAGCAGTGGTTTAGACAGCATATGTTTTAGAAAAAGGGATTTTTTTTTTTCAGATTGTGTGCTGTTTTATTGTTGTATTTGTAAAGGAAACATCCACTCAAAGAGTATTCGGAGAATAATTTATATCTGTACCCTTATTTCAGTCTATGCCTTCATTGCAGCAGCTAAAATAAATATTCCAATGAATTTTATAGCACGCAAAATGTTATACACGTGTGTTCTGCATCTCTTCGAAAGATACAAAGGCTGTTCGCACATTTTTTAGACGATTTTGGTAAGCGGTAATAAAAACTCGTTTGCTGCAAAAGGAGTAATTCCAATTGTACTATGTTTTCAAAGTCAAAATTATCGTCTGTGGCTTGAAAGTTTTGTTTTTATTGAAAATGGCGAATTTAACAAAGCAGTGGTTCGAAGGCTACATTGACGCTCTTTCCGAAGAGAAATATGCAGACTCCGTTATCCAAAAACGATGTGAGAGTCATGGTTTTATGATATCTAAAGCGTCGATTGGTAATATCATCGACAAGAAAGGAAACAAACGTCCAATTGGAGCCTCAAGTGGGACAAAAATTCCAAACAAGTATCCCAGAAAAAAAAGGACATCTTGGACTATTGCAAAGGTACGTTGTTTAATGTTAAAAGAAAATCCCCCTAGTCAAAGGACAGTGGCAAAATCATTAAAATGCTCGGTGTCCACTGTAAACAAAATGATAAACGTCGATTTAAATCTTAAGAAAGCGAAAAAACGCAATGTGCATCGTCTTCTTCCGAAGCATATCGCTCGACGCGGGACACGCTGCAGAATTCTATATGAGAAACTCTTATAAAAAGAAAAATGGAAAACAATTGTCACAATAGATGAAGCATGGGTGTATTTAAATGATTGGAACAAAAAAAGAGCCATTTATTATCATAAAAGGGGAGGAAAAAATTTAAGTACATGGTTCAAAGAATAGAAAGAAAGTTTTTCTAAGGGATTCGTGATTGTTGATGGTTTTTCTTATAATGGCAAGTTAAAAATAAATAGAGTGCCAAAAAATGTCAAGATTAACTCCAAATACTATCAGGAACATATTTTATCGCCAATTTTTAATTTAAATTAATATTTTAAAATTAATATTTAAATTCGTGAAGAAAATAAACATCTTTACAAAAATGTGTAAACACCCTCTGTAGGAAACTTGTGAAAGTAAATTACGAACATTATTTTAGGAAACTAGAGAAAAACAGAGTTCAACTTATCTTTAAATCCAAATATTTTAATGGTTATTTGAGGGGTTTTCTCCAGATTATGTGTTGTTTATGATTTAATTTGTAAAGAAATCATGCGTCAAAGAGTATCGGGAGAAGAATTTATATTTATATCTTTATTTCAATCTACGTCTTTACTGTAGCAACTAAAATATTCCAGTAAATTTTATAAAACACATATTAATTCACGCAAAAGGTTACGTGGGTGTGTGCTCTATCTCTTCAAAAGAAACGAAAAATAAAAATATTAAGAAACTTCAAAAGAAATGAAATTACAATAATCATTTAACAAAGTAGAAAACAGAAAAGTTTAATCTTATCTCTAAAACCATATATTCCATTGATTATTTAAAATTGTTAATGCAGATTTTTGTCAGAAGATGTAGTACGAAATCTCCTTTTGGCACGCCATCATTAAAGCTTTTGTACAAATCAGATTAAAATCGAAATACAAAATTTTAAAAATTATTAAAGAAATTATTTCCGACTTTACACTGAAGAAGTTTCTGTTTACCATTACCAGAGAATACATGTGGAAGAATCAAATAAATATAATTCATAGTTAATGGCAGCCTATAATTGAACCTATAATTGGAGAACAGTTACTGCAACAACAGAAATTCACTACAAGTCGACTCTAACGCAAAAGTTCAGTGAAGTGGGTATCCCGAATTTTACAAATATCTATACAAATATATGCGTGGTTCTCAGAAAGGCGCAAATTTGCACTGTACGTGATTTCCATGTTCAGTAGTGGTTGTGCGAGCAGCTTATCTCCAGGCATCTGGAAGTCATTGTCGGGAAAAAGATGCCAGGTGTCTGGAAAGTAACGATAGATAATCATCTATTATCAGGTAAACAGGTAAAAGTGCATGGGGCAGCAGACACTTCACTACAAAATTGAACAGGTGTTGCCCGAATACATTAACCAGCCAGAATTTGAAAAACTTATTTATTTCTACAGTAATACTGGAGTTATACATCGGAGTTGTTACATTTAAACATAAGAGAAAAATAACATAGAATTATATACAAAGTTATATACATGTTACTGTGAAAGACTGAACTCGGAGAATGTCGACTTTCACCGGAGAATGACGACTTTCACCGGAGAATGTCAACATTCACAAAATACGTCGGTGAAAGATCGAATATGACATTGCATTCTTGTACATTCGGACCCTCACCGGTGTATGTCGACCATCGCAGATATGCTCTGGTGTAGGTCGAAAAGAGAGGCGACTGGCCGTTTCCCATAAATGCAGTCGTAAAAGCAAGGGCCTCTCGTGCAATTCAAAGTCTCGTAATAGTTTAAGTTGTTGCAATGAATCAGATTTGAATCCCATAATTTAGTAAGTTTTTTATGACTATTATTTTATTTTCTCATTTACTACGTACTGTATAATTTAAGTTTTTTAACTGCTATTATTTTCCTTTCTCGTTTTGAATGTATTGTGTGTTTTAAGTACTCGTGTGTTTTTTCACCACTGAATGACTGAGAAGAAAATATAATATTCTCATATATTCAACATTCACCATTAGTACGTGGTGAATGTCGACATTCACCGGTGTAAGTCAGAAATAAGAGTATTTGGAAAATATTTCGGACACACACCAAGCGACTATGTGAATGTTGACATTCACCGGTGAAAGTCGACATTCTCCAGATTTCGGTGTTTCACCGTAAAATACATACAAAGTTATATAAATAAGACAAACTGTTTAGTACATTCATTAAAATATTGGATTACGTGAAAATAGTAAAGTTGATATTTTGGAGATAGTTGCACAGTAAATTTTAAGTTTTTATGTAAGTGGATGAACATATGGGATTTGATTTTGCTAATATATTGGGAGTCTGATTCTTGTTATGTAAGGCTATTTGTTTCAGGTAAAACTGTACTGAGCTCAGATCTTTCAGTCCAAAGTTCATAAATAAACTTCATTTCAGCAAAGTAGGCAAGATGTTTTGGAGCATGAGGGAAATTGTTAAGGCTGCGCCAAGTCAATTATTGGGGTGTAACATAGACATTGCTCTTTCCGCTTTTTGATTCTCGGTCCTAAGGTGTGACTTGGCATAGGTACAATACTAGAGCATTAAGCTTTTGGTGTACTTTCATGATTCTATAGGATATAGGTGGCGATGAGATATCACCAGTCTTTTAAAGTTTAGATCAAGATTGGTAGCTTTCCGAATGTGTAGGTCACTTGTAAGTGTATAAGGTATTTCTCTCGCCTTCTTCGCATGCTTTCGTGGTGTAGTGGTCAGCCCGCTCGGCGCGTATTCGAGAGGTCCGTGGTTCGAGTCCTGGCGAGAGCATTGCTCATTTCTTTAATACTCCTGCTTCCAAATAATCTAATGAATCTACAAGTGGCGCCCGAACTAAAAAGGTGGCAGATGATGATTCTCCACAACCACGATTTGGCGATTGTTGCCCCCTAATCCTCAGTCACCCTTTAAAATGGGAATTATATAAGGTATTTCTCCCGCCTTTTTTTCCGCACCTCCGTGTGTAGTGGTCAACACGCTCGACGCGTAACCGAGAGGTCCGTGGTTCGATTCTGGGCAAAGGCATTGCTCATTTTTTATGTCTCCTTCTAAACCTAATGACAAGTGGGCAGAAGAATAGGTAGTGGACTGCATCTCCTTTGACTCCGCAGACGCAGTTGTCGCTATTGGAGGACTTCCTTATATTCCTTTTTCGATTTTTTGAAGAATAATAGTATTAGGTACGATTCTATGCATTCACTCACTTTTCGGCCGAACGCTGAAATCGCCGGACACTGGTAGTTCCGACATGGGTTGTTTCCAAGCGAGCGAGCGGGCCGTATAGGGATTTTCGTAGTTTTCCCTATATGTAATTATTTTGGTTAGTTTATTTAATTATATCAAAGCAGCACGAAAGGGCGATTTGCCTAAAGGAAGGGACGCCTTCGTGGAGGACTTTCTAAGAAAAAGTGGATTGTAAACGTCTTACACATGGGAAAACTACGAAAACGCTCAGGCAGCCAGCCCGTTCACCTGGAATCGAACACAAATCCCTCGATCAGAAGAAATCACCAGTGTTTGGCGATTTAACCTCTCAATCGTTTGTCGGCTGGTATGTGTAACGTGTATGCGAGCCAGATTCCCTTAGAAATTCCTCCACGAAGGTATCCCTCTCTTTAGGCAGATGGTCCTAGTGTGCTTTGCCATAATCAACCGCAGCAAACCACTTTTAAGTACATTATTAAGTATGAAAATGGATTTTTGTTCTTCGACTCTCATTATTGTGAAATGTATGGACTACCATTTTCTCAGCGTCGCTAACTATTCAACGCTGTAATTCAAAGAGAAGAGCATATGGAGGAGGGGAACAGAGGCAAAGAAAAGAGAAAAAAGAAACAAAGTTTTTCTTTGCAGGCGTATAAATCAGAAATGTCTATGAGGAATAGTTTCGGAAGAATCATTTCCTTATTTTGGATACTTTTCATCAAAACAATTGCCATTTTAGATATATTTCAGTTTATTTCAATTAGCTGGAAGTTGAAAATAAATTATGGAAAGTCACCCGATTTTAGAATTATTTCAGAACTTAATTTTGAGAACCTTTTTGCTTAGAACTTTTACACATTAGTGCAACGGATATACAGACAAATGCATAAAGCTTAGTAATAATTTGTTTCTTAAAAACTCATAAGCCATTTTAAATAAAGCAGATAGTCAATAAGACAAAAATATTTTAATTAAAAAAACAGTAGCTGTGCTCAGAATATAAGTCAGAGTGGAGCATGTCTTCTAACTTTAATAATCTGAATCATTCTTTTTCGTTTAGTCACATATTTTCCATTTAATATACATTAATAAATACTTTAATTATTATAATAGTTCTTAAGAAATTTGCATATCTGTAATTTAATAAAGTGAAATTAATCGGGAATAAACTAAGATTTTTGAGATATGATTATATATTTTCTGCGCATTAAACATAAACCAGAAATTTGATTAACCCGGCACCAGATGCATTGTGAAAGCCAGAGCAGTTATTTAGCAATTAAAAGTTTAAAAGAGCTGTGTATGTTTAAGGTTTTTCTGTATATCTGAAGTATCCTAGTTTCTGCAGAACTTTCTTGAAGAAATTTGCTGTTGTAAGAAATTTTCGTGAATGCCTATGATAAATCTATATAAAAACAGTATCTCCTACCACCTGTCGTGTGCTTCGTGCTCTCCTTTCCTGCAACGTGTTCCTTCCTCTCGACTCCTCTTCTTCGTTCCACGCGAGATGGTATCATTAATGGGTTCGATCGCGTTGTTCCTCGCCATTACCGATCGAACCTAATGACGCCGAAGCAACTGCCTCTTAGTTAGGTTCTTTTCCACTTTCTTTCCTCGTGTACCGAAGAAGAGAGTCCATCGTCCAGGGGCGGAGAGGTCAATGAAAGCCATCCCCCAGCTTTTTCTTTTCACTCCTTTGAAAGAAAAACGGGGAAAAGGGTCGCCCTGATCTTTACGACTACTCTAGAATGCATTAGTTTATCTTTTTTGTCTTTCGCCCCTTGCCTTTAAGTCTCTGCCGTAAGATTAGAGTCCGGATGACTTGAAGAAGTCTTCTACTGAGCGAAAGAATAATACTAAAGGAAGAGGTGATGCAAAGCTGTAAAGCATTATTTGATTAAGAACAAGAAATTTTACTTCTTTTCGTTTGGCACAAGTCTACTTTCTGTGTTCTATTTTTATAGTATAAATGCTGTGTCATAGCACAACTGGACATGTTCCCGAAATTACTACGCATGTTATTTTTCAATCGCTTTTAACGTGTTAATGTACAAATAAATGCCATCGAAATCGTCAGAAGATGCTGAAAGCGGCGTAAATGATATCAAAATGCCAAATAAATAAACATATAAAATGCAAAAAAAGGTTGTACAATTTACTACAATTAAAGGTTAGCGAAGCATTTCCTTTGAAAGCGCTGTTCCGGAAATATTAGGGATAGGTGAAGCCTAGTTTATCTTCAAGTTAAAAATAGGAAACACTTCAGGTAATGTTTTTTATGATAATCCATAAACATTATTTTCAGCAGTTTATGCCATGAGTTTTTATTAAAATCATGCGTTTTCATTAATAAATGTGCATTTTCCTCTAAAGAACGAAGCAATGAGATAAACGGAGCCCTTTCACTTCCTTGTACAAAGTAAAAAGGAAGTATCGTAATCGCGAAATATTTCATGTATCATATTTCAACGGAAATATCCATTTTGACCTCTATCGAATGCAATTTAACGATGGTTTTGAGTGACATTCGTACATATGAACACAATAAAGGACTTTCTCCCCACAAAAAATCATAAAACTGATTTAAAATCGATTCTGAAGAGATCTTTTCGTGGCGTCTGTGCGTGCGCACGTATGTATGTATGTATGTATGCTTCTCCCATAACTGAAAAACGAGTATCCTCAGAATGCTGAAATTTTTTACATAGGACTGCAAAATCATGTAGATGTTGGTTGCAATAGGCCGCACCAAAAGTAATGTAATATTTTAAAATGAAAAGTAAAATTTTTAAAATGTGTATAAAATGTGTGTAAAAAAATTAAAACTTTTTTTTGGAAAATATGACATTATAAAATTTTAAATTCTTCAACTTTTTCAAATGTAAACATTATTTTTTAAATGGTAAATTATTCATAAGGTGATTCGGAAACTATAAGCATTGCTAAGCACTCCGAGAAGTAGCAAAGTTACTTTGAGAGGCTGTTCGCACATTTTTTAGACGATGTATATTGTATTCACAAAACTGAATTACATAAAATTCTTGTATTTTAAATGGTCTATTTGACATCCCTTATTCTGAACTATCTTTCGACACCGCAATTTCCAGGATAATAATGCCTTTGGAAGTGTCGGAAGAGGTATTCTATCCCAATCCTCCCGAACAGCTTTCCAGAGTCCTGTTAGGGTTTCAGGACAACGTTTGGATAATGCAGTTTTTAAAAGTCCGAAAGCACAAAAATTCATAAGTGACACATCGGGAGATTTACTAGGGATATCGGTGAAGGGTATGGCCTCCATACCAGTATTTTGTTCCATTTCGTTTAGAAAATTTACAGTGGATTTTGATGTGTGACTGCTAGCTTTGTCCTGATGAAGTCTCACAGATCGATGGCACTGTGGGGTATGGATGGCACTGTGGGTAAAGCGATGGTATTTCATTCAGAAAAATTGGCGATAAAATATGTTCCCGATAGTATTTGGATTTAATCTTGACATTTTTTTTGCACTCTCTTTATTTTTAGCTTGCCATTATAAGAAAAACCAGCAAGAATCATGAATCCCTTAGGTGAAAGCGATGGTATTTCATTCAGAAAAATGGGCGATAAAATAGGTTCCTGATAGTATTTGGAGTTTGAATCTTGACATTTTTTTGCAATCTCTTTATTTTTAACGTGCCGTTATAAGAAAAACCAGCAACAAACATGAATCTCTTAGAAAAACTTTCTTTCGATTGTTTGAACCATGTACTTAAATTTTTTTCTCCCCTTTTATGATAATAAATGGCTCCTTTTTTGTCACAATCATTTAAATACACCCATGCTTCATTTATTGTGACAATTGTTTTCCATTTTTTTTTTTGGATAAGTGTTTCTCATATAGAATTCTGCAGCGTGTCCTTCGTGGAGCGATATGCTTTGGAAGAAGATGATGCGCATTGCGTTTTTTTGCTTTCTTAAGATTTAAATCAAGGTTAATCATTTTGTTTACAGTGGACACCGAGCATTTTAATGATTTTGAAACTGTCCTTTGACTAAGGGGATTTTCTGTTAACATTAAACAGCGTACCTTTGCAATAGTCGAAGATGTCCGTTTTTTCCTCGGATACTTGTTTGGAATTTTTGTCCCACTCGAGGCTCCAATTGGACGTTTTTTTCCTTTCTTGTCGATGATATTACCTATCGAAGCTTTAGATATCACAAAACCGTGACTCTCACATGGTTTTCTCAACGGAGTATGCATATTTCGCTTCGGAAAGAGCGTAAATGTAGCCTTCGAAACACTGCTTTGTTAAATTCGCCATTTTGAATGAAAACCAAACTTTCAAGCCTACAGACGATAATTTTGACTTTTAAAAACATAGTACAATTACAATTACTTCTTTTGCAGTAAACGATTTTTTATTACCGCTTACCAAAATCGTCTAAAAAATGTGCGAACAGCTTCTGCATATAACTACTCTAGAAAGTGTGGCTCGTATCATATTTTGTTTTGAAGTAAATTTTCATATTTCTTTCAATCACTTAATTTTGAAAAAAAAAAGTGGTTACCAATTACATACTAAACCTCTAAGCTTAGATTTTCTTCACTGACATTTCCTTTCCCAAACACGCATTCTCTTCCGACATGACCAAGGCTATTGTCAAAATGGAAAACAGTTGCCAGAAAACAGTAATTACATTTGAAAATGATTGATGTCTTGTAATGAGGTTCGGCTCCGCTACTAGGACTTCCGAAAATTGAAAAACTATTGGTATTATATCACGTTACACGAAATAATTTCTCAGAAAGCTGTGCCGAATTTCAAGAAAACCATTTGTTTCTTTTGAGTTTCTTAAGTTATTTTCCAAGAAAGCTAATTAAAGTTTTTCAGCTTTTGGATTCTAAGTAATTTGATTCTTACTGCGAGCTTCTTTTCTTAAGGAAAATTAATTATGTACGTGGTAGTTAGGATGTTTTAGGAACATGTTCACATAAATCAAATTCACAAATGTAATGAATATACAGTTGGTAAATGTATCTTCCTCGAATACACTTTTGTTAAAGTTAAATAAATTATGCATTCATAATGTAATGTTTAGTAAACGTCTTTGTTATTCTAAATGGAAAAAATTAAGTTTGGCTGCAGAATTCTCAAAATATCTAACCAGCGTAAGAAAATTAATGAAGCATCTTTCTTCAGTTCTGACCAATATCATTACTAGAGTGGAAGGGTGAAATATCAGCAAATATTCTTACATTTATTGAAAAAAGCAAAAGCTCAGATATTTAAAGATACCAAATTGTATAGCATTAATGAATATTAAAATATAGTAGTTTTGCATTAGTAAGTTAAAAGAAAGTTTTTAACTTGCTAATGCAAGTTAAAAAACGTTTAAGTAGAATTCCTAGGGGTAAAAAATATTTTGGACGAATCGTTATTAATAATAAGCAATCTCTCCGAAGTTCCGGAGACATGTAGGAGGAGGTCGACGGGCTGCAACTCGTCGGCCAAGCATGTCCCACACGTGCTCAACGGGATTCAAGTCCGGTGAGAATGCTGGCCAGTCCATACGGGTGACATCCTCCGATTGAAGGCATTCGCTTCGATGTTTGCACGGTGAGGACGGGCGTTGTCATCCATAAACACAAATTGTGAGCCCATGGCGCCCCGAAACAAACGTACATGTTGTTCCAGAATGACTTCCCGATAGATTTGGCTTGTCGTGGTTCCAATTTGAACATGCAGGTCAGTTCTGGAACCCAGAATAATTCCACCCCAAACGAACACTCCTGCAACACCGTAACGGTGTCGTTCAGTGATGTTTTCTTGGTCGTAACGGGTACCTGAAGCTCTCCATATGAAAGTCCGGCGAGAATCAGACTGCAAGTTAAACCTGGACTCGTCGGAAAACATCGCACGAGCCCACTGTTGCAGTGTCCACAATGCACGCTCTCTACTCCAGGCTAACCGCAGGCGACAGTGAGTTGCAGTAAGTGGAACGCATTTGACAGGTCTACGAGCCTATAGACCCATTTACCCTAAGCGTCTGTACACGGTCTGCCTCGAAATTGCCCTACCAGTGGCTGAAGAGAGCCGACGAGACAGGTCTGAGGCTGTGTTCCGCCTGTTTCTTTTGGCAGAAACTGCCAAAAACCGATCCTCATTCGGCGTTGTCACTCTGGGGCGTCCTGTGCTGTAACGTCTGCTCACATGACCATCATCAGGGAATCGTTGCCAAAGCCTGGAGATGACACTTTGGCCAATTCCAAGTTCGTCTGATTCTTTCAGTCGGGTACGCCCACATTCCAGACGGCCGATCATTCTACCACGTAAAAAATCATCCAAATGCGTCCTTCGTGTCATAACTATTAGGTTATTGCACTAAAATGCTTATAAAGCGCCTGCGAACAATTTTACTTCTTTGCCTGTATTCCTTATATATCACTCTCTTACACTCTCGTCATCGTGACGTACCATCGGCGTCATCTGGTTACTTCCTGAAATTTGCATATGATTCTTGAAGATGTGTGTAGTGATTTTACAGGTGATATATTTACTTTAGAGTTCGATTTCCGCGTGACAACGAGTTATCCTTAATTTATGGACATGAGTGTAAAAGGTTTTCTTGTAGTGATTGAACGAAGCATTTAAAGTAACGTCAGATTTAATCTGTATAAATCTTTATTAGTAACAAAAACTATTTTAAAGTATTTTGCTACCATATTATTGTTCTCCACAATGCGGACACTGAAATAATCTCCAGAATATCTCGAAAGCGACAATATCTCGTTTGTACGAACACCTAATTCTTCAGAATATCACATTTTCATAAAGCCTTCGTCATCTGGTCAAAATGCATCTTTGCCTAGATCGATCCTAAGACTGATCGATAAAATCCCAAGAGAGTCCAAAAGGTCTTGTACCGATGATCGTTAATCTCTTGAAATGACTGGACTGAATTTAAGTGCCCAAATGCCGCCGCAAAGACTTTATAATTCTACAAGTATCAAATGCTTTGTCCAAGGTCCCAAACCAAAGCTTCAGATACGGCAGCTAAAGGTATAACATCTGGGCGAATTTTAAAATTTATTACTATTATACGATGAACGTTCTCTAAGACACCAACCTTCGGTTCGAGATGATTGGAGCAGTCATAACGGTCGGTGTTCATATACAGGGTGTATCAGAACAGCAATGACAAACTTTCCGAAGAGACAGAGCGCACCTAGACGATGGGAAATCGCGTAGCAATGCATGGTCAGAAACGCTTTCTTGGCGCGGTAGACACGACACAAAACGCAAAAAAGGAAGGACACAAACAGTAAGACAAATCATGTTTTATTATGTTTAATACAGGAGAAATCTACAAATAAGAACAAAACTAAAATTATAAAAAAATCTGAAAGGTTTCAGATTTTAATTACGTCCAAAGGGGCGTTTATTTAACATTTTGTGTGTTACGTTCATTTATTAAATACCATGTTCTTCACACTTAAACCATAAAACTCAGTTCAACGGCAATATCGCAAAATAATTTTAAGTTCAGCATATCTTTAGAAATTTCGGTACACGCTCTCACGCGCTGGATATAAAAATGTTTTTCTGTACAACGTTGGTATTGCTGACTTTGAAATCTTTGTTAATGAAAAATTCGTTAAAGTTTTAGAGAATATGGTGACGAATTTCACATTTATTTGGCTATTTATTTAGAATTGTAATTAAAATTCCTTTTTATTTTCCCCTGCAAAGCAGACGATTTTTGAAGAGAGCTACGTCAAAAAATAATAATAAATAAATAAATAAATAATGAAATTTCTTTTTTTTTATTCTACGTCAAATAAATAAATAAATAAAAAACTTGGGCTTATATTCACTTGGGCCTATATTCGCAGCAGGATGACGGCATTCAAAATTCGATGGCTTTAGGTAGCCTCGTTTTATCTCAATGCGAGAAACATACATACATTTATGCACATTCTTCATTATTTAATTTCTTTATATGTAATACAGGGCTGCAATATTTTGTGGCAACAGCTTGAAAAGTGATACAAACTTTGAATGTTTCCGACGCAAAATCGTAAAACGAAAACAATAGTCCTTCAGGGTCAAAGACCCTTTGGACTAACAACGATAGTCATTAAAGATGGTGTTCGAAATTACGACCCCGGACTGTGATGCAGACCTCACTTCTCCGGCGCATGGAAGATCTGCATCACGAATGGAAGATGCATGACGCACGGTTCCTGCATCATGGTCCGGTCGTAATTCCGAACGCTTTCTTTGATGACGATCGTTGTGTCTTTATGTTGTTTTTTCTTTGTTTTTTTGTTGTAATTCGAATAATAAACATGTTTTCTCACCCCGTTCGTGTGCTTTCTTTCTTGACTTTTGTGTCGTCACTACCGCGCCAGGAAACCGTTTCCGACCCTGCTGAAATTCTTTCTTTTTTCCTCCGATGGAGTCAATTTTTCCTTATTATTTATCTTGTCTGTCAGGACTAGGTCACGTTGTAAGGTTTTAGTTTAAACTAACAAAGTTTTATGTTAATTCCTCTTTCCTTTGAACTCTTATTTCAACTTCCCGTTAGAATGAGCGCGCGTTTCAGCTTTATGCTAATTTGAGGTGGAGCCAAGTTTTGTATTTAAAAGTTTAGCGAGGAACTTCTCGGTGTGAGTGAGCTTTTAGTCTCAGATCGCTGCGGCTCTGTTCGACGTTCGCCTGACCAGCTAGTATTTAAATTCTAAGCCTTAGCGCTGTTACTCTAATACTTATTGAAGTAATCTAAGTGCGTTAGTATTAGCTAAATCTTGCTACGCACCCTTGATCGTTTAGCATAGAGGTCAACCTCGCTTTCATAGCTCTGAGAGCAACGACTTCTTAATTTTCTACTTAACTTTATTTTAAATTATTTGATTGTTCAGTTTAGACCCAAGTGCGGTCAGTATTTTCTGTGGCTGTAAATAGTGGTTTAATAAAAGGGTCATTTTAAACCCCTCTTACGTGCAGTTATTCTACCATTTAACCACAGTTATTCTACCACAGAACATAGCTACATTCAGCTCCCTGTTTGAGATCAGGACTTTAACACAGTTAAGACCATGTTCGCCAAAAGTATGCACAGAACACTCACTCCTGACAACGTAGTCGGCGGCAGAAAAAGAACGTAAAACGTTTTTTTTTTTTTGGTGCTGAAGTGTGACGTTTGAAAATGACCTGTCTCTGCCGCATGGCGGTAGTCAACAATTATGATATTTGTTTTTGATAAAACTAATCTTGGCCCTATGATGGGGACATTTATAATATATGTAAGTTTTGGGTTTAAATAATGCAAATAGTGTCTTCATTAAATATTACTGTGTTTCAACTGGAACTTTTCATTCTTTAGTTAGTCGTGTCCTTTACTTGAAAGTTTCCTGGAATGGATAAATTGACTCTTGACATTCTCGTATAATCTCCATTTAATTGATACTCTCCCAACTCTTGAATATAATGAAGATGTGAAACGTGATCATCACAGTGCAATTTTTTTACAGACAATTCATTGCTATGTGATTTTCTATCGTCTAAGTGTACTCTATTTCTCCTGAAAGTTTGTCGCCGCTATACTGATACACCTTGTATGCTGTCAGGAATATTATTTACTTTCAGAAGCGGTAGGTTAAGGAAGGTAGTCATCTCAAGAGAGTACCTCTAGTTTAAAAAGTTAGAAAGATAATGAGAAATAATAAATACCATTTATTTACAAAGATCCATACTTTCTCCGGGAGTGGAACCTGAATCTTACATTATGATAGCAGGTTTTGATAATTACGGCGGTTTTTAAAACTTTTAGAAAACGTTTAAAAAGTTAGAAAAGCGAGGAGAAATAACAAAATTATTAACATAATTTATTCTAATATTTTATTTCTACCTTTTGCAAATTATAGATCCGTAATAAGCAGAATATGGCTTTAGAAATCTATGAAAATGCGCATTTTATATCTGCCTAACTAACGCAAGAATCGCGCTAATTCCTCAATGAGTAGAGTAGCTTAGAATCTTCTTATTTACATGATTTGATAATAATTATGATAATGAAGAGTCAAAAAATAAAAACTCAACTGGTAGGGAAATTTGCAATTTACTTCCAACGTAGCATCTATAAATTCATATAAACTTATAACATTCATGCTGAATGATCCCAAAACTGATTTATTTTAAATAATTAGAAATGTTATCTTTTAAATAGTAGAGGAAATTTTTAAAAAAATGAAACTGAAGATCATGGAGCATTCGTTTGCAATTTTTCTGTACCAACTGATAACTCTGGATGCTTGAAATCTCCCGTTTATAGAATTTAAGGCTTCAGAATACCAGATATCATGAACCGTGGCATTAATTTTTATGTTTGCAAAATGCAGTTTCTGATCTTTTCGTCCAGTGAAAGCAATGAAAATGTTCTTTACGATTTAAAATATGAAGATTATGCATCTTAAAATTATTTCTTTTGTTTTTAATCAGAAATAGGATGGTGAATAATATAATTCAGGGGCCGTAGCCATGGGTCCTGAGCACCCATGCCATCGAATTGTATTAAAAAAACAGCATTTTAAAGAATTCCAGATGGATGAATAATTAAAAAATTCTTCTTATTAGGAAGAGTTTTTATATGTTGACACATCTATTTCACTTCTGTTCAACTTGCAGAGTCATTAGGTTATTTCGAAGCAGGAGATACGAAAAATGAGCAACGTTCCGGCGAAGGCGGGAATGTACCTACAGTGGCCCCCGAACTAAAAAAAAAGGTGGTGGGTGATGATTTTCTATGACCAGGATTTGGCGAATGGGTCACCTAATCCTCAGTCGCCCTTTAAAAAGGGGAGTATGTAAGGTATTGCTCCCGCTTTCTTGGCATGTCTTCGTGGTGTAGTGGTCAGGACACTCGGCGCGTATTCGAGAGGTCCGTGGTCTCGACGAGGGCATTGCTTATTTTTCATCTCTCCTGCTTCGACATAACCTAATGTCTGTACACTATATCTTTTTAGAAGTTAAAATAACACGCCGAATAAGGATTATCGGAGAAGTTAAGGCAAAAAATATCAGCATAATATTCATAAATTTGCAAGGCTTGTTTCAAAAGTTTAAATGTGGAACCACCTTCTTCAGCTGCAGAAGTGCAGATAACGAAAGAGAAGTCAGTGGATAAAAATGACAGGAAGTCAAGCTATTGGCGCCATCTATTGATGAAAAAGAAAAGCAACTATAAAATAATTTTCTTGAAAGCAAGCTGAGGGAAATATGCATCGTTAAATAGAATTGAAAGATTTTTTGAATGTGAAACGCTTATAGAAAGCATAATTCTCCGTTGTCAAAAGGACTTTGAATAATTTTGGCTATAGAAAAATGTAAAATTTGATTTTCTGACCAACATTGCTGGGCAGCAGAAGATTTCTGTGTTTCTTTTTCCCTAACGTATGCCTAACGTTCCTCAACGCGAAATTTTAAGGCTCTCTTAGTTTGACCAGTGTAAATTAAACCACATTGGCAAGGAATTCTGTTCCCAGGCGTTCATATCCAGGATACCAGGCGTTGATATGCAGGACGAGGCCTTTAAAGCGGAAATTCGAACTTTATTGGCAAAAGGGAAAACTATCCATCATGAAATTAGAGAATTCATAAAAAGGGAAAACTATCTATTATGAAATTAGAGAATTCGTTCGGATCTACATTCAGAGTGTTAGAAAGCCAATGCTGATTATGAGTGTCAAGAATTTTGATGAGGGATTCCACACTGGCAGCTTTTTTAAGCTTTTGGCAGCTTTATCGACGTCATGCAGCAGCTGTTGTAAATTTTAGAAACATTGGCGGAGACTTTGTTTTCAATGTACTTCATAGGTTCCCAACCTTTTTCGAACTGGTGCCCCCTTTTCTAGTGAATATTTCAATACCGCCCCCTAGAGAAATAAGAGCGTACATAATGCATGGTGAAAACAAGAATTAAATAAAAAAAAAATTACTAATAGATAGAATGTTGTTGAAATTGAAACGCAACTGAATTTCTTCGTTATTTAAAAAGAAAAATAAAAGTTTTAGCTTACCTGTTATAAGGACAGGCAGGGGTTTTGATGATACGAAATAATCCATAATAAACTATTGCTTTCTAAATAAATAAATTGACAGTTTCAGAGAACACTCAAAAGGCATACTTAATTATTATTAAAAAGTATTTTTATTAAAATTTAAAGGCATCGAATTTCTAACTTAACTAATGAGAAGGCTGAATTTGATGCATTTTAAGAAGCTTGTTAATATCAGGCTCGATTTTACTTAAAAACAATCGTAAATCGCCGCGTTCAGTAACATGGAGCCGATTTCTCTTTTTCGTTACCAATGTTGCTACAGCACTAAATCCACGTTCTGCTAAATATGAAGATGGGAATGCTAGCAGAAATCGTTGCACAATCGACCATAATCTTGGATACAATTGCGAAATCGACTTCTGCAGCCAAAATTCTTGGTAGCCATTCTTGAATTTAATTTTTAATTCCTCGTTTGTCGTCAATTCTATCAGTTCTTCTTCTAACTGAGATGGTCCTGCTGTGTTGACATTGGAAAAAGGATCCAAAACCCAGTCTGGTATGTCCATGTTTAAAATGTCCTCGAATCGTTCCTTCAAGTCATTGTAGAGGTTTTCCAAGTGCTGACAGTAATCAAGCAAGTCGTCGTGCTTGAATGATACTGCTGATAAACATGGGAAGGTATGGAATTCACGTCTGCCCTTGAATGATACTGCTGATAAACATGGGAAGGTATGGAATTCACGTCTGCCTATATTTCTTTTATATAATAGCAGTTTAGACACGAAAGCAGCAATGCTATTTTTAGTCTTAATCAAGTTTAAGTCTTCTCCTTGAAGTTGGAGATTGACATCATTAAACAATTTATAGAGGTCTGCTAAGTACGCAATATCGTTTTTTGATGCGATGAGGTTGTCGCGCAATTCCGTGTCTTTGTTTCCTAGGAACTCTATCACAGATTCAAACAGATTGTAAAATCGAGTCAAACAAGTACCTTTTGAAAGCCAGCGCACCTCTGTGTGAAGCAGCAATCGGTTGAAATCTTCATCATTTGCAATGCAAAGCTGACTAAATAATCTGTCATTCAACGAGTTACTTCTGATTTTATTAACTGCTCTTATAACATATTGCAGTGATGTATGGAGACGTTCGCTCAAATTTTTCGCAACCAAATGCTGTCGATGAATTACGCAATGCACAGCAAGCACGTCCGGAACTTTATTTTTTAAGCATGCTATGAAGCCTTTGTGACGCCCTGTCATAGCCGGTGCGCCATCCGTAGCAACCGACAAAATATTATTAAAAGGAATTTCCTTTTCGTCAAAAAACTTTTGCAGTGTATCAAATATGGTTTCTCCTTTTGTATCTGTTTCCAAATTGGTAGCAAACAACATTTCTTGACATATTTTTTCATCTTTGATAAACCTCACGTACGACAATAACAATGCTTCATTGGTTGGTAAAGTGGACTCATCCAGCTGAATTGAAAATTGACAAGTCTGCAGATAATTGCACAACGATTCTTCAATGTTTTCAGCCATCTCATCAATTCGTCTTTGCACAGAATTATTGCTCAAAGGAATTTTTCGGATAATATCTGTAGCTGGTTTATGGAGCACGGTGGTTATTACTTCTTTAACTGCTGGTAAAATTAAATCTTCCCCAATAGTATGTGGCTTGCCTGTTTTAGCAATCAACAATGAGATATTGTACGAAGCTCGAAGTCCGTCATCGTCTTGTTTAGAAGCTGATGAAAATAATTTTGATATAGTTGGCTGATTTTCAATCTTCTTTTTTATCTCTAGAAAATAGGTCATATCTCTGTCTTTCTTATCCGGATGCATTTTATTAAGATGATCTTGAAGCCTAGAAGGTTTCATCGCTTCATTCGAAAATGTTTTTTGACAAATAAGGCACAATGGAGATGATGGATTTGAGGGATTTTCGATAAATCCGTATTTTATATAATCCGCACTGTACTGCCGCCTCTTCTTTTTTGCTTCCGACATGGGTTTTTCTTTACTTATACTTGATCCAAGTTAAGGGAGCTGCAAGGGATACTGCCGGTTTAAATAATATAAGTTGAAGTAGCAAAATATTAAGGCAACGCCGTTTTCATCGTACGCAGTACATGCTGCGATGAACGATAGATAGTGTGAGCCTGAGTCTGTAGCATTCTGCGGGGCTGTTCTATTTTTAGCTACCTACAATTTTGATCGGGTAAACCACTGGCGACGATTTGTCTACTCCGCCGCCGCTTATTTCGGCGCTCTAATTTTTTCCCGCGTCCAACGTCGCCTACGCACTTTTACAGACTCTCTTAGAATACAGTTTAGTTGGAGATCTCGCTATCGTTGCCGCTTGTAAGTGGCATTTTTTAGTCCCAGTGACATTTTTTGTAAATGTTACGGCCAAAGCCCGAAATCGGCCAATTCGCATTTTGGCCAACGTTGCTGTAAACTTACCGGCGAATGTCCAATCTTTTTGTTGATTTCTGGCTTTGACCGGCCAATTTGGGAAAAAAGAAATCAAGGGCAGATGGTTTTACACACTGTTAAAAATGAAGTATTTAAAAATGAGTACTTCTGTGAGTTCAACGAGTAGAAACTATTCAGTGAACGCATATGCTGTAACAATGTGATAGTGTGAAGATTAGATTTGCGCCCTTCAAAATGACGAATTATATCTTAAGCAAATGCGTTGCGTATCGAGTATGAATACAGAGGCAAATTGAGTACTCAATTTGTCAACTACCTTTAAGGGTGATCCTTAGTCTTTTTCTGCTCCATAGACTCAATCTACCATTATCACATCAGGCTTTGGCCAAGAATTCCCAGCCACTTCGCGAAATGGCCGGCCAAAGTATAAAATACAATATTAATTGCAAGTATTTCGGACTTTGGCCAAACCTCCTGGCCAAAACGCGAACTGGCCGAACTTCGGGCTTTGGACGTAACATAAATATGTACATAAAGACAATAAAGATATATTTTTGCACTGAAGGCTTTTCCTTCTGATATTATGAACTCCGGTTCTACTGCTCCTTTCACTAAAATGGTGACCCTTTCAACAAAAGTCAACAGTTTTCTGCGACTTTTTGGAGTGCATCTCGCTAAATTGGCAAGACAGGTTGCTAGTTTTAGCACATGCAGCCCCAGAATCGTACATACTAGAGAGGTATGTCTTTCTCTGAACAGTGAAGTCTCATATCGAAATATGTGAATTTTCGCACACGTGATAGAAATGAATTATCAGCGTAATTTTAAAGTCTTTTTTAGACTATATTTGGCTAATCTTCCAACGCCCCTCTGTGCCATATCAACGCCCCCTAATTTTCTCTGGGTTTTTTACCGCCCCCCTGAAAGCCTGAAACGCCCACAAGGGGGCGTTATTGCCCACGTTGGGAACCTATGATGTACTTCTTGTTCACAATGACGATTAGTTTACGAGATCTCGCTTTGTTAGTAAAATTGTTTTACCATAACAGCCGGTACTTTCGTAATGTGTGGCTTCCCCGATCCTCAGACCTCAATCCGTGTGATTTTTGGTTGTGGGGGGGGGAATTTAAACATCTGGTAAACCGTGACAATCCAAGAACTTTACCTGATCTTGTAGAGACATTAGGTTATTTAGAAACAGAAGAGATGAAAAATGAGCAATGCCCTGGCCGGGACTCGAATTACGGACCTCTCGAATGCGCGCCGAGCGTGCTGACGACTACACCCCGAAGGCATGCCATGAAGGTGGGAGAAATACCTTATATACTCCACCTTTCAGAGGGCGACTGGGGATAAGTCACCCTTTAAAAGGTGTCTCCATACCAGGATTTACTCTGTCGCTAAATCCCGCTTGTGGAGAATCATCATCCACCACCTTTTTTAGTCCGGGCGGCACTGTAGCGACATTAGATTATCTAGAAGCAGGAGAGATGAAAAATGAGCAATGCCCTCGCTGGAACTCAAACCATCGAGCTCTCGAATACGCGCCGAGCGTGCTGACCACTACACCGCTAAGGCATGCTATGAAGGCGGGAGAAATAATCTTAAAACCAACATTCACGCCACGTGCTGAACATTTCCCGCACACACTTTGGTGAACTGTGGAACGTACCATCTTGCGATTTCAGACTGCAGCTGAAAATGATAGCCGTAATGTGTAACATGTTTTTTTTGTAACAAATTTGTAAAATTTTAAAACTATTTCAAAATTGTGGCTTTCTTGCATGAAAACAAAGTGTGTGGCTTCCCCATGAAACTCTGATTACTGGCCTACTGTTATTGTCTAAATTAAGATATTCTAATCAAAATACTTCTCCACAAGAACGTAATATTTAACGTTTTAGAAACGAATGTAAATTTCTCTGTTATTAAATTTTAAATAGATAGCTCGATCTTTCTAAAATAGGCATAGCTGCTACTTCATTGACTGCAATACACTCGATGTAAACGAGCGTAAATTAACGTAATGATTTTATCAGAAATATCTTCTAATGCACTAATGAGGAGCAGAATTAATGCCTTTAAGATAAGCAAACGGCTTAATAAATGTATGATATGAATGTCAATATTATATACACATTATGCAATTAGAAATGGGTAGAGCGATGGAGAGGTCAGATAGTCGAGGTCATAAATCGTCGTTCATGTAGGTCGTAAACACCGAATGATTTATTGCTGCTGTCAACAAAGTCACTCGTGCATTCATTGCGCCAGATTTCGCTGTCTTTTGACATCTAGTAAGTATGAAATCATAGATATTAACAGGATGGTGTACATTGGATGCGCCGATTCTGGATCTCTCGCCTGGTAACGTAAACATAACGCAGTAGATTTAATTAACTCTTCATAAAATTTATTAATACATGTTTAAACTTCCAATAATCCATGTCTATAAAAGTTCTATTCTACGTCAAGGAACTGGCAAAGATGGAAGATTTACTAACCGAAAAAAATCTGACGTGGACACCACCTGACTTCCTTGTATAGCCTATTAAGTTATACGCATTTTTTCCTGCACTTCGCACTTCGCACTTTACAGATATCTTTCTCATTGAATTAATTCAGTTTTCACGGGAAGTTATGTGACTTTTACTAATGTGGTTGCGATAATACGTAAGTAACCCTGTAAACTTCATGTAAATGCAAGTAAAACAAGGCAAAATTACGTTAATTGCCTTCTAGGGATTTATATTTATTTTAAATAATCAGTTAAATTTAATTTAAGTTGCTTTCCTATAAGCCTTCATTCCCCTAATTGATAGTGCCAGAATATTTAAATTTGGTAGTGCGCGTTAGGAATGCAAATTCTACCAGTAAGAGAAAACGTTTAAATATAGACGTTCCAGTAGAGAGAGAAAGAGTCGGGGAAATCTCTGAGCGTGGTTGTACGCAAGCTTCCGCTTAGCAGTTATTGCTGGTTAGACGTGGCTTAATAGCTATTATCTTGCTGCCAGTATTCTCATCGACGCGCTGTAGGATACAGGATCATATAAGCTCTGTAGTTTAATTGTACTACTTGTGAATATCTCCAATTTTGAGTTTGATTTTACAGAGGCTGTTCGCACATTTTTTAGACGCTGTATATTGTATTCACAAAACTAAATTACATAAAATTCTTGTGTTTTAAATGTTCTATTTGACATCCCTTATTCTGAATTATCTTTCCACACCGCAATGTCCAGGATAATAATGCCTTTTGAACTGTCAGAAGAGGTATTCTATCCCATTCATCACGAACAGCTTTCCAGAGTCCCGTAGGGTTTTGGGACAACGTTTGGATAATGCAGTTTTTAAAAGTCCGAAAGCACAAAAATCCATAGGTGACACATCGGGAGATTGAGTAGGGATATCAGTGAAGGGTATGGCCTGGATACCAGTTTTTTTTTCACTTCTTTTAGGAAATATACAGTGGATTTTGGTGTGTGACTGCTAGCTTTGTCCCGATGGAGTTTCGCAGATGGATGGCACTGTGGGTAAAGCGATGGTATTTCATTCGAAAAATGGGCGATAAAATAGGTTCCCGATAGTATTTGGAGTTAATCTTGACATTTTTTTTTTTGCACTCTCTTTATTTTTAACTTGTCAGTATAAGAAAAACCAGCAACAATCATGAATCCTTTAGGAAAACTTTCTTTCGATTTCTGAACCATGTTCTTAAATTTTTTTCTCCCCTTTTATGATAAGAATAAATGGCTCTTTTTTGTTACAATCATTTAAATACACCCATGCTTCATCTATTGTGACAATTTTTTTCCATTTTTCTTTGGATAAGTGTTTCTCATATAGAATTCTACAGCGTGTCCTGCGTCGAGCGATGTGCTTCGGAAGAAGACGATGCACATTGCGTTTTTTCGTTTTCTTAAGATTTAAATCGACGTTTATCATTTTGTTTACAGTGGACACCGAGCATTTTAATGATTTTGCAGCTGTGCTTTGACTAGGGGGATTTTCTTTTAACATTAAACAACGTAACTTTGAAATAGTCGAAGACGTCCGTTTTTCCCTTGGATACTTGTTTGGAATTTTCGTCCCACTTGAGGCTCCAATTTGACGTTTTTTTTCCTTTCTCGTCGATGGTATTACCTATCGACGCTTTAGATATCACAAAACCATGACTCTCCCATCGTTTTTGGATAACGGAGTATGCATATTTCTCTTCGGAAAGAGCGTAAATGTAGCCTTTGAACCACTGCTTTGTTAAATTCGCCATTTTGGCTAAAAACCAAACATTTTGACTTTTAAAAACATAGTACAATTGCAATTACTTCTTTTGCAGCAAACGATTTTTTATTACCCCTTAGCAAAATCGTCTAAAAAATGTGCGAACAGCCTCTCTACTGTTTCAGTTACCGTCCAAGCAGAGGCGTAGTATGTTAGCCTCAAGTTGACGCATTGTTCATAATTTAAAGAGTTTAATAGTTTTAACACTTCTTCGGAGCAATCACTATTTCTCCAGATTCTGCACAACAGATAGACAGTAGAACCTTACAGACTATTTCAATAAAGCATTTCTTCCTTGTCCAGGTCACGGATTCATATTGCCTACGTCAGTGTCGTTTCTTAGGTTTTAGATGATGCCGATTTAAGCTTTGTCATAAGCGTTTCATTCATAATTTTCCTTAATATAACTACTAATACCTTGTTTTCACGTATGAACAAAACAATAATCAAGTTAATTACTTCCTTTAACTTATTGCCTGCTTGTTGATTAATTATTAATCAGCAAGCCATATTGTTTGATGATATGCTTAATTCCACCCGACCTTCATACATTATTGTCATGATTTAACTCAAATAATTTGATTTAATTCAAATATATTAATATCGTATCGTTCAAGCTTCGCAGCATAAATTATCGACAAAAAGGTATGCCAACAAACTTAGAATTGTGTTTAAAAATTAAAGACTAAACGGATTTTACAATTCTGAAATAAACTCATTTCTTATGCAGGTGACAAGAGGTTACATTCCGATAAAATGCTTCAAACATTTCATGTTTACTTGATCCATAAACAAAACATTCTTATGCAAATGAAATCTCTTGTCACTTTCTTATGCAGTTGACAAGAGGTTATATTCTCTTAAAATATTTGAAACATTTCATATTTGCTTAACCCAGAAAAGAAATTATTTATCATTCATAATATTCGCTTAAATTGTTTGAAATTAAAATGTGGTATTCCTTGAGATGTTTATCATTATTTCAATCATATAATTTTGTTAGGTAGAATTTAGTTATTTTGTTAGAACAGTTTTGTTAGAATATAGAAAACATTTGCATTTTTCGTTCCAAAAAATTTTTAGTGTCTGCAATCTTAGCTTGTAGAGCCACTATAATTTTTTGGAAGCGGGAGATGTGAAAAATGGGAAATGATCTCGCAGGGACTCGAAACTGGACCTCTCGAATAAGCGCCGAGTGTGCAAAGCGTTACACCACGAAGGCTTGCAGAAAAGAGAGGAGAAAACGCATTATAAAGTCGGTAAATTTCACTTGCCTCGCGTTTGTGGTAAGTTAATTAATCCTTAATAATTGTGCTTAACCGTAACTGTTTAAAACCGTAATAATGCTTAAGATGTATTTAAATCAAACAAGGTAGAAAAGATGTCAAATTCTAAAAATGATTATTATCAGAATTTTATATTGCGTAATTTTATACTTCTGTTTATATAATATAAAATAAATATTTTATATTAATTTTGTATTATATAAACAGAATTTATATTGCGCGATTATTATCAGAATTTTATATATCATTCAGTTCTCATTTATTCGAGTAAATAAAATTGTTTATTTTCTTAGCTTCAAGACAAAGCACTTTTATTATGGCCGTTTTTAACAAGTAAAGAAAACTATGTTAACTGAAGTGCACAGTTTTAGTTCTGATAAATTAAAAAAAAAATCTGAAAGGTTTCAGATTTTAAATTACGTCCAAAGGGGCGTTTTTTAAACATTTTGTAGATTACTTTTATTTATTGAATATCATGTTCTTCGCATTTAAACCATAAAATTCGGTTAAAGAACAATATCGCAAAATACAAAATTCGATGGCTTTAGGTACCGTCGTTTTATCGCAATGCGAGAAACATAAATACATTTATGCAGATTCTTCGTTATTTAATTTCTTTAAATATAATACAGGGCTGCAATATTTTGTGGCAACAGTTTGAAAAGTGATACAGACTTTTAATGTTTCCGAGGCAAAATCGCAAAACGAAAACAATAGTCCTTCAGGGACAAAGCCCCTTTGGACTAAAGACTAAAGACCCCAAATTTGTATTTTCCGAGTAATGAAAACACTGTAGAAACACAATTTTCAATGCATATAAAAGATCCAAGTATTTGCTTGATATTAATGTGTCATATGTTACCTACTGCAAGCATAAAGGCTTACAATTTGTCTGCCTAATATATACTACGCTAATCAAAGAATTTCCTTTCTGAGAAAACGAGCAAGAAAATAATTTGAAAGCTCACATTTCTCCACCTGGATTCAAGTCATATTTCCTTATATCGTCGTTATAAATAAAAGAAAAGTAATACAATGTTCAGAGCCCGCCGTCGAAGAAGTCGTTCCAGTTTCTCCCAGAGTTAAGAGACGCGCATTTATCTGTAAGCTTTCATAAAATAGGGCCCTTGCCAATAACCCTCATATTAATAGAACACGTTAGGGTTATAACGTGTGAACGAATTACGAATTGGTGAAACTCAATTGTAAATGGAATGCCAAAGAATTTCTCATGTGGCTCAGAAATGGTCTTTCCGAGGACTGGTTATTAAAGATTAATGAAGGATTGAATTCATGTAAGAAATTGCGAAAAATTGTTGACTTCAAAATAAATTATATTTGTTTCCATATCTGACATAAAGTTTAAACGTGAAAGTTTAGTCGTAGTAGCATTTGATTTTAAAGGATAAGAAGCTAACGTATTTAGTTTATTTATACAGCAATTCTTAAAAAAAAATTTTGAAAGGTTTTAGATTTTATATTACATGCAAAGGGGCGTTTTTTAACGTTTTGTGTGTTACCTTTATTTATTAAATATCATATTCTTCGCACTTAAACCATAAAATTCAGTTCAACAGCAATAACGAAAAATAATTTTAAAATGAGTATATCTTTAGAATTTCCGATACACAGTTCCGCGCGCTTTAGATAAAAAGGTTTCTTTTTCCCCGTAGACTGTTGCTATTGCTCACTTTTAAATCGTTTGAGTTTGTTCATAAAAATCGTTAAAGTTTTACAAAATATGAAATAGATAATAAAATAAATTCCAAATTCGGGCTTCCAGATGCGCGTATTGGGGTGGAATCGTACGTTATTCAAAATTGGGTGGCTTTAGGTACCGTTGTTTTATCACATTTGGAGAAATATATATACATTTATGCAGATTCTTCAAATGTAATACAGGACTGCAATATTTTGTGGCAAGAGTTTGAAAAGTGATTCAGACTTTTAATGTTTCCGATGCAAAATCGAAAGGAAAACAATAGTTCTTCGGGAATAAAGCCCCTTTGGACAAAAAACAAAAAAAAAAAAAAAAGAGAAGAGAGAAAGAGATAAACCTTCGTGAAAGACAGTGCTATCTTGAAGCAATAATGAGTATGATTTTATATATTTTTACCTTTCTAGTATTCCATTATTGCATACTTGCTATTCTTTTAGGACATTGGGGGTCACATTCAGTAAATGTTTACTTGTGATAAGGAGAAGTAACAATCAGCATTTTTCGCTTTTCATCTACATTTTCTTTTGCATTTCGATATTATTTTATACTTTACCGTTAAGAACTAGTACACCACTAAAAGCTTATAAAAATAATTTTCCTTTGCAAATAACGAATAACCATCATAATAATGAAAAACATAAAATGTGTATAAATAAAACATCATTCCCGACAATGCGAAAATAACACTTATCAGTAAATATTCAATAAATCTTACATTTGATTAGTGTTGAGGACATTGAGAGATATAGTCCCACTGGAAAGGACTTGGTACAGAAAAAATGTTTAGCCCCGATAATTTTATTTAAAATCTAAAGGAAAATGCTGACTTGCAATAATGAATTATTCAATAACAGAAGTGTCGTCGCCAATAAAATTTTACGGCACTAACTTTCACTAACTGATTGTTACCAAAACAGACTGGCTCGACGCTGACCCTATGTCAAGGAATATTAGCGAAAAATATCTTAATCCATACTAAATTCACATGAGGATGTAATGAGCACGTTAAACGACTTCAGGAAGAAACAACGGCATTTTAAAATGCTACAAAATGCGTAACATGTTGCTGAGGAAACGGTGAAGTATATTTGGTGGAACAGTGAAGTATAATTGATTTGCGAAAGTACCTTCTATATATTGGCCGATCCACATACTTTAGAGTTATTTTTGTTTCAGTTTTACAAGAAACTTAGTCTCACTGCTACATTAAATGTAGCTAGTAGTAAACTTCGAAAGGCTAGAAGTAAAAAGACTAGTAGTAAACTTCAAAAGAAAAGGCGCTTTAGAAAATAAACTAGAAGAAAATGGTCTCTGAAACAAATATATGGAGACAAAAGAGATATAAAAAGAACATCTCTTAAAAAACGTCTCGTAGGCTCCTCCTCCTCTCAGACGATGGTATTTCGGTCATGAAGGATATAAGGTGAGTTTCGTTTGCTAGACAACGCACAAAAAGACATTGCTACCGCACAAAAACTGGTTTAAGGATTTTGTACAAACGTTCTAACTTTTCAACTTTATGCCAACCTGGCATAAGAATTGACAAGTCACAGTGAAGCAAACGCGAACTAACATTCGGTAGAAAGTGTAACGTTTCCGAGCTTTTATGGAAAAATAGCAAGACAGGATTGTCTTTTTAAATTTATTTAAAACTTAACAACAAATTCATTCGCGGTTAAATAAAGGATGAATAGCGTAAATCGTTACATTGCTATATCTTGAGCGAGCTTTTCGCCAGCCTTTTCTCTGACTACATATTTATTGAACTCCACTACTTCGTCTCTTCTAACAAAAGACCAGGCGAACACCCGTAAACAAGTCAGCATCATAAAAGCATTAATGGATAGAGACCCATTAGCCTTCAGGACAATCTCCATCGCCGATCGTTTCCACCTTGGCCCTAAAAATGAGTTTCTTTAAGTTAGTCCGAAAGAGGAAGTCTCTAATAATAACCAGCTGTTTGTTTTTCTAATGATCTATTTGCAGTTATAGTTTGTCACAAAATTTACGCTGATTCAGTTTATTCATACGCAACTATAACTTCCCTGATTGGCTGCTATTTAAACCTGTTGCACATTAAGCCTTAAGCCAAAGCTTTATGATCGAAAAGCTTGTTCTGAAAGAAGCCTATGTGCAAAAATGCATAAATAAAGCACTAGAATTAACTATTTCTGTAGCATGTTAGTAACATGTTACTTCTAGTGTTTAACAGATATGAGTGTAACAGATATGAGGTAACTGTTTATATAAAACATTTACATCACTTCATTAAATACTGCAATGGTAACCAAGAGGGTAATTGGTATATTTTGCATTTAAAATTCGTTAATAAAGAATAACGTATTTTCAGTCTTTAGGTTTTTAATCTTTGATTTAATAAAAATATTGCCTTAAAATGAAAAGTGCTTTCATAGTCTACAGTTTTCTTTCTTCTTGAATGATTACATTTGCTCTTTAACTTGAAGTCACTTATTGAAAGCGCCAATTACACATTTTCTAAATAGACACAAATTCATTTCTGTTTACATGAAAAGATATAAGGACTGTTATATTAAAAATAATACAAAAAAAGTACATGTATCAAAATAAAGATGTCATCTGTTAAAATTAAAAGTATATGTCTTTGCAAAATGCGTTTCTTAACAGTAGCATTTCTTCTTTTCCTTCCTAAAAGGCAGTGTAACTATTGTTTAAATAATATTATGTGTTTCCACTTTACTTTTCATTTTAATGTAAAAGCTAAAGTATGATATGCATATGTCTGGGTATCAATTAATCAATTGTTTATTATTTTAAAATTCAAAAGTTACTTTGAAATATCCATTTTTATGTTTAGTGGGTCATTTAAAAATCATTAGAAAAAGTATTCACATTTTCAAGCCCCAAATAAAATTTTTACATAACGATAATATAGACAGACGGCTTCCACATTTCGACATTTCCGATCATTAAAATGATTGTACTTCTAAAGAAGCGATCAACAAAATAATATCTACTTTACAAATTCACTAAAATGAGAAGAAGAAATTATTAAAGTTTTACGTCATTTTTAGGTACGGAATACGAACATCTAGATTATCCGCTTCTAGCAACAGTAGCAGCTGTTCTACGGTTAGACAGAAAGTCAAAAGAACTTTGCAGGCACTTTGGAATTCTCCCCCATTCAGATATTTAGCATCAGAATTCCATGTAGCTTCAATTCTAGCTAGATTTCACCTGTGATAGTAGCTGGTGTCGTCATTTATTGAAGAAACACGAAATAGTGTGAATAACATGCGATCTAGCGTTGTCCTAGCCTGAATTTGTCAAACAGAATTGGACAACAAAACCTCAGTATTGTATCGATGGCACCGTAACAGGATGTGTGCCCAGTGACATCCCATACCATCGGTCTTGTTGCTGAACCAGTTATGAGTATGAAGAACGCTATCTTTAAAGTTTTGCTCCTCTCGCTTCCTCCACATATGACTGAGGCGCTGCCCAATCAGTATAGTGGTTGGCGTCGCTGACTGCTGTGCCGAAGGGCCCGGGTTCGAATCCCGGAGAAGGCATGGAAGTTTGTAAATGTATAGTGTTGGTGCGGCATAGCAGCACTTTAAATATGCGGCGAGCCGAAAGTCCTCTCATGTGGTTTGGTAGAAGGGGAGAAGGGTGGGAGACTGTCGGACTTGTCCCCCCCCCGGAGTGCTCTTCATCGAAATTGGAGGCGGAACTGAGCTAAATCGCACTGCCACCTGTAAGGTGCTCGAGGCTATTGCCAACGACAGGCATAGTCTTGCTCTCCTTCCCGCGAGCAATTTCGTGGGCTTGGGCTGACTACGTCAGACAAGTGAGCATAAACAACAACAACTAATGAGGCTGTAAGCAAAAGTAAGATTCGGCAGAAAAGGCGCCATTGATAGGTTCATATGATCGCTTATTACTGTGCTTTTAGTAGCGCTGAAAATCGAACCAAGGGAAGCCTTATTGACCCTGCAGACAACGTCTTCAGACCTGGCGGAATATGTCTTAACTTCTTACACGAAGAATAAAACGATCTTCAAAATACACTCATGTCCATAAATTAAGGATAATGGCAAATAAAAGTTCAGAAACAAAACGACCGGGACTTATTCATAAAGTCCATTTATGAACAAAAAAAGATGGTGTATGTGTTATACCGTACATAAAAACTACGATTTTTGCTTCCGGGAGAAATTACAAAAAATATCTCATTACAAAAACTTAACACTACATGGTTGGTATGATGGTTAATACATTGTATGTCTCCCAGACGATGAAATACAGCCCGTACAACGCCTAGGCATGAGGAGTATCAAATTATCGAGCTGATCTTGGGGAATATTACTCCACTTAGCAAGCAATGCTCTCCTAAGTTCCGGTACACATGTAGGAGCTGCTTGAAGGGCTGCAATTCGTCGGCCAAGCATGTCCCACAGTTGATGTATTGGATTCAAGTCAGGAGAGAATGCTAGCCATTCCATACGGGTACTGTCCTCAGATTGAAGGCATTCCTTTGCAATGTTTGCACTGTGAGAACCGGCGTTGTCATCCATAAATACAAATTCTGTGCCCATGGCACTCCTAAACAAAAGTACATGTTGTTCCGAAATGATGTCCGGATAAATCTGGCCTGTCATGTTTCCGAACCGAACATGCAGATCTATTCTGGAGGCCAAGTATAATTCCATCCCAAACGAGCAATCCTGCACCACCGTAACGGTGCCGTTCTATGATATTGTCTTGGTGGCAGCGGGTACCTAGAGTTCTCCATATGAAAGTCCAACGGGAATCAGACTGTAAGCTAAACCTGGAATCGTCGGAAAACATCAGAAAAGCCCACTGTGACGATGTCCACATTGCATGTTCTCTATTTCAGGCTAACTGCTGGCGACAGTAAGTTGTCGTGAGCGGAGTACATCTGATAGGTCTGCGAACATATAGACCAATCTGTCCTAAACGTCTGTAGACGGTTTGCTTTGAAACTGTCATACCAATGGCTGACGGCAGCTAACGAGAATCTGATTCTGTGCTTGGTCTGCTACTTTTGGCAGTTACTGCCAAATACTGTTGTCTTTGGGCATTGCAACTCGAGTAGCGACCTATACTGTAACGTCTACAGACATTTCTATCGTTTTGGAATCTTTGCCAAAGTCTAGAGATGACGCTTTTGATTATTTCAAGTTCCTCGGATGCTTCCATTTGAGTACGCCCATATTCCAAGCAGCCGACAACTCTACCACGATGAAAATCATCCACATGCGTTCTCTGCGTGATAACTATTCGGTTGTGGCACTTAGTAGCTTATAGAACGCTTATGAAAAATTTTACTTCTTTGCTACAATCCCTTATATAAGCTTCTCTTACACTCTAGCCATTGTGATGTATTACCGGCGCCATTTGATAAATTCCTGTAATTTGAATATTATTCTTGAAGTTGTGTGCGACAATTCTACAGGTGAAATGTTTACTTTAGAGCTCGATTTCCATGGATTTCTGAATTATTCTTAATTTGTGGACATGAGTGTAAAAAACCAAGTGTAAAAGCCATTTCCTAATAAAAACCTCCATTTTAATCTGCCTTATTATACTGTTTTAGGTGCGATTCTGCCTCTAATTTGCGCTTGCCTTAAAATATAAACTTTCGTCCTCTCAGCATGTTCTACATTTCATGCAAATTTCAAGTTTGTCGCTACTAGCTTAATGCTGTAGCAATATGGCCAGTAATACAGATATAGAAAATTTCCGTAGGTGTTAGTGTTTAAGAACAGTGTCTTCAAAATTATATTTCATTTTTGAGTTATATTCATTTTGTTTCAGCAACTTCTTCCCGAAATCTAATGGTAGCAACATTTTAAGAAGTTTCACTTCTTGTAAATACAAATTCCTGTATACTTTATAATCCTTCCCCCAAATTCAGCACGGGTACAATCGCCTTAACAATCTGTACATGTTACTTTCGCACTTTTGATTTGTCAGTTATTCCTAGATTTGAGTGCAGGATTTAACGCAGCTGAGACAAAAGTTGTTTATGATTTAATTTTTTTTGTTTCATTTCGTGATTTTTAAATGCTTTTATATTAATATAGTACGAAATAATTAGAAAAAATACCTATCAGTAGAACTAACGAAAATATAATAAAACTGAGAAAAAAGTTTTTTACACTAAATAACTGAAATACTTCAAATACACTCATGTCCATAAATTAAGGATAATTCGGAGTCATGCGGAAATCAAACTCTAAAAAAAATATATCACCTGTAAAATCACTACACACATCTTCAAGAATCATATGCAAATTTCAGGAAGTAACCAGATGACGCCGATGGTACGTCGCAATGACCAGAGTGTCAGACAGTGATATAGAAGGAATACGGGCAAAGAAGTAAAATTGTTCGCAGGCGCTTTATAAGCATTTCAGTGCAATAACCGAATAGTTATGACACAAAGGACGCATTTGGATGATTTTTTACGTGGTAGAATGATCGGCCGTCTGGAATGTGGGCGTACCCAACTGGAAGTATCAGACGAACTTGGAATTGCCCAGAGTGTTATCTCCTGGGTTTGGCAACGATTCCGAGATGATGGTCATGTGAGTAGACGTTACAGCACATGTCGCCCCAGAATGACAACGCCGAATGAGGACCGGTATTTGGCAGTTACTGCCAAATGGAACAGGCGGAGCACGACCTCAGACCTGTCTCGTCGGCTCTCTTCAGCCACTGGTACGACAATTTCGAGGCAGACCCTGTACAGACGCTTAGGGCAGATTGGTCTATAGGCTCGTAGATCTGTCAGATGCGTTCCACTTACTGCAACTCACTGTCGCCTGCGGTCAACTTGGAGTAGAGAGCATGCATTGTGGACACCGCAACTGTGGGCTCGTGTAATGTTTTCCGACGAGCTAAGGTTTAGCTTGCAGTCTGATTCTCGCCGGACTTTCATATGGAGAGCTCCAGGTACCCGCTACCACCAAGAAAACATCAGTGAACGACACCGTTACGGTGGTGCTGGAGTGCTCGTTTGGGGTGGAATTACTGTGGGTTCCAGAACTGAACTACATGTTCAAACTGGAACCATGACAAGCCAAATCTATCGGGACGTCATTCTGGAACAACATGTTTGTTTGTTTCGGGGCGCCATGGGCGCACAATTTGTGTTTATGGACGACAACGCCCGTCCTCACCGTGGAAACATCGTAAGCGAATGCCTTCAATCGGAGGATATCATCCGTACGTGTGGGACATGCTTGGCCGACGAGTTGCAGCCCGTCAACCTCCTCCTACATGTCTACCGGAACTTCGGAGAGCATTGCTTTTTGAGTGTTGTAATATCCCCCAAGATCCGATCGATAATTTGATACTCAGCATGCCTAGGCGTTGTGCGGACTGTATTGCATCGTATGGGAGACATACAATGTATTAACAATCCTACCAACCATGTGATATTGGCTTTTTGTAAATAGGTTTTTTTTGTAATTTGCTCCAGGTAGCTAATTTTTTTAATAATATCAAACATATAGCATCTTTTTTTGCTCTTTACATTTTGTTTAATAAATAAGCTTTACAAATAAGTCAAATTTGTTTTGCTTCTAACTCTTCCTTTGCCTGATTTAATTTATGGACATGAGTGTAAATAATAGATTAGATTGCGAATAAAGGGAAAAAGACATATTTAACGCTTAATGTCATTCTGCTAAATGGAGTTTAAACTGGAAAGGTGCATTAGTAAGTTCTTGTACTGTTAAAGCTTCAAGGAATAATGATAATAATATTGCAATATAAGTTTTCTGGGTACGTCTGGATTTCTTTGAATTTTTCTTTGTGTTAAAAAGAAAAGCTGAGGCTTTCTAAGCACTGCATTAAGTTGAAACATAAAAACAAACAAATTCTTAAATTACTGTCATGATAACAAAACAGAAGAAAATTCTGTGGTGTTTAAAGACACACTTACATCGAAGCTTAATTTCAAAAATTAGCTCAAGAAAAGCCGTCGTCAAAAATAAAAAAAAAATTATTAAATTCATGCATAATTAATACTTAAAATATAATGAAATATAGAGTTAAGTTAAAAATTTAATATATTAAATTAGTGAAAAATAGTTAAATAATAAACTAAAATACTGTAGCTCATCTTACTTAGCTCTTCGGCAAAAATTACAATTTCACTCAAAGTTTCAGAGGTATCGGAGATGCGCTGTATTTTTTGCTTTAAAAAGGATTGAATTACGTTGTTCTTATCTTCTGATTAAGGTTTTTATGCCTTTAGTAAATCTGCGTTCAAGATTTGTAGAATTATCAACAATTTTAAAGTTGTTCAAATGCGGCTAAGCCTAATTACTTTCACCATAGCAACCATATTTGTTTACATTTGAAACTGGATTTGTTGCAAGTCTAGAGAAACTAAGCTTCGCAACAAAAAAGATAACGGCATCTTTTATTATTGCGAATTAAATCATGCTTAATCCATTCTGGAATTGTCATTTAAGTTACTAAATTATCCCATATATTAACTCGGCGTAATATCCACAACAAATTAGATCAATTTCTTCGCTTTTAGTGTCTTTTTGCGGAGTGAGACCAAAAGTAAACTTTCAGTTTTGTGCACCGAAAAACTGCCTTTTTGCCTGCTGGCCGAATTGGTTGTTTTTGCTAAGAAACTGTAAATTTAATTGTAAGAAAAATTTTTTAATTGTTTTAATTGTATTTGGTGTTTTATGTTTTTCTATATCTTTCATTTTTTAATATAGGTATTTCGAGTTTTCACGTATTTTTGCCTTGTCGCGAAGTGAGAACTGAATTAATTGAATGAGAAAGGCAGAAAAAAATGCGTATAATTTAATATTTCGTACAGGGAAGTCATGTGGTTTATACATCAGATTTTCTTTTCTTGTTTCCATGTTGATCGGGATTTATGACTACTAGACATTCTCTATTTTAAAAAAGACTGAACTAGTCGAAATGCATCTACATAAATATGAGCTGTTAAAGCCAAACTGCAATAATACTCGTCTGCATTATAATTACAATAATCGAATTACTGAAATTAGGAATTTTAAGAGATCCAGTTTTGTAGTGTCTGTGAAGACAGGAATCAATTTCATCCAACTGATTTACATTGTGATATGAATATATTTCGCTGGCTGACAGATATGCGCTCCTCTTGCTTCCTACATCATTCTATTTCTCTCTGTCGCTCGGTCACTAACGCAAATTATTGAACAATTTTAATTAAATTCAGCCCTCTTCCATGTTATTATTCATGCTGGTATGTACGTAGTACATGTATGGATGATTGCACGCGCCAGGAACAGAGAAGTAGTCCGAATGATTATTTTTGTACTAATAATGCTGCCGGTCGAAGCTTGAATTCTCTTTCAATTAAAGTAATTATTTCCATAATTAAAATTAAACCCACATTTCCGAATAATCAAGCGTAAAGTAAACTAAATTATTTCAAAAATGAATGCTTGCGTTGCTTCTGTTTAGAATATGGAAGTTTATGCTTTGGCTTTTGCTTAGGAATACAAATTATTGAAAATGCTTAACGAAATTGGCCTTCAATCAGTTTATAGAATTATATTACAGTGCATGCCAGTTTATGCCTTAACAAGGAGGGAATAAAACTTCCGAATAACTGTAGTTTGAAGTTTGGTATTGAAGCTTGGTCTGACGCTGGTACTCTCATGTCCATAAACTAAGGATAATGCAAAATCAGGCAAAGGAAGAGTTAGAAGCAAAACAAATTTGACTTATTTGTAAAGCTTATTTATTAAACAAAAGGTAAAGAGCAAAAAAAGATGCTATATGTTTGATATTATTAAAAAAATTAGCAATTTTTTCTCCCTGGATCAAATTACAAAAAAAAAACCTATTTATAAAAAAACAATATTACACGGTTGGTATGATTGTTAATACATTGTATGTCTCCCAGACGATGCAATACAGCCCGTACAATGCCTAGTCATACTGAGTATCAAATTATCGATTTGATCTTGGGTGATATTACACCACTCAAAAAGCAATGCTCTCCGAAGTTCCGGTAGACATGGAGGAGGAGGTTGACGGGCTGCAACTCGTCGGCCAAGCATGTCCCACACGTGCTGTACTGGATTCGAGTATGGTGAGAATGCTGGCCAGTCCAAACGGGTGATATCCTCCGATGGAAGACATTCGCTTGTCAGGATTGAGTGTTCTGTGCATGTGCTTGGCAAACATTTTGAAGTAACTCCTTAAAGTCCTAAAGTCCTGATCTGGAACAGGGAGCTGAAATCAGCTATGTTCTGGTGTAGATACTGTGCTGAAGAATAACTGCACTTGAAAGGGATTTAAAATCCTTTTTTATTAAATCAATGTTATTTACACACTTCCCAACTCGGGAGGGATACAGAAAGTAAAAGACCACACTTGGGCCTAACTTAACAATCAGATAAATTTATACTAAAACTAAATAGAAATTTAATTAAACTTTGCTCACAGAGCAAATCGCGGAGTTGGCCTCTAACTAAATGGTGCGTAGCAAGAAACACTAATACTAGCGCACTTCAATTTATCTCAATAAGCAATCACGTAGTAAGCACTATGGCTTAGAAATTATCTGCTAGCTGGTCAGGCGAACGTCGAACAGAATGACCGTGATCTGAGACTAAAAGCTCTCTCACACTGAGAGGTTTCTACCTCTGGTTTAAATAGTACTTGGCTCCACTTCAAATTAGCATAAGCTGAAAACGCGCGCTTCTTCTGACGGGAAGTTGAAACTGAGAAGAGATAGAAAGATTTAAATTAAAATAAAACTTTGTTAGTTTAACTAAAATCTTACACGCTTACAATGTTTGCACGGTGAGGACGGGCGTTGTCATCCATAAACACAAATTGTGCGCCCATGGCGCCCCGAAACAAACGTACATGTTGTTCCAGAATGACGTCCCGATAGATTTGGCTTGTCATGGTTCCAATTTGAGCAGGCAGGTCAGTTCTGGAACCCAGAATAATTCCATCCCAAACGAGCACTCCTGCAACACCGTAACGGTGTCATTCAGTGATGTTTTCTTGGTGGTAACGGGTACCTGGAGCTCTCCATATGAAAGTCCGGCGAGAATCAGACTGCAAGCTAAACCTGGACTCGTCGGAAAACATCACACGAGCCCACTGTTGCGGTGTCCACAATGCATGCTTTTTACTCCAGGCTAACCGCAGGCGACGGTAAGTTGCAGTAAGTGGAATGCATCTGACAGGTCTACGAGCCTATAGACCAATCTGCCCTAAGCGTCCGTACACGGTCTGCCTTGAAATTGTCGTACCAGTGGCCGAAGAGAGCCGACGAGACAGGTCTGAGGCTGTGCTCCGCCTGTTTCTTTTGGCAGTCACTGCCAAATACCGGTCCTCATTCGGCGTTGTAACTCTGGGGCGATCTGTGCTGTAACTTCTACTCGCATGGCCATTCATCTCGGAATCGTTGCCAAAGCCTGGAGATGACACTCTGGGCAATTCCAAGTTCGTCCGATACTTGCAGTTGGGTACGCCCACATTCCAGACGGCCGATCATTCTACTACGTGAGAAATCATCCCAATGCGTTCTTTGTGTCATAACTATTCGGTTACTGCACTGAAATGCTTATAAAGCGCCTGCGAACAATTTTACTTCTTTGCCTATCTTCCTTATAGTATATCACTCTCTTACACTCTCGTCATTGTGACGTACCATCGGTGTCATCTGGTTACTTCCTGAAATTTGCATATGATTCTTGAAGATGTGTGCAGTGATTTTCCAGGTGATATATTTATTTTTTAGTTCGATTTCCGCGTGACTCCGAATTATCCTTAATTTATGGACATGAGTGTATTTGTCGAACAATGATAACTCGCAGAACATAACCAGTAAAATAATCTTCTTTTAAAACTTGATATTCTGCGAATTATTTCGCTGAAGTAATGCGCTTGAAACAGCTTATAATTAATTTATTTTAGTCTTTCTCTAATAAGAACTTAACATAATGAATGAAGATTTGTGCTTGATATTCACATTTTTATTGGTAAGAAGGTGAAACTAGCACAGGAATGCGTGTATCTCACTCCATGTTAAGTGCAGGGATGACAGAAGAAAACAAATGTTCATATCAATTTATAACTTGGAGGTTGAAATTGGTTGAAACTTAGAAGCTGAAATTCGAGGAATATAATTTCTTCCAGTACAGGCGATGCCAGAGCGTCCTCGCCAAAAATTACCAAAATACTTATTACTGCGTAAAATTCATAGATAAATTTCCTCCAGTATGAGGTGCTCATTTCGTTTCGGTTAATTAATAATTAATACATTTCTTTGAGCATTTTTCATTTAGCCAGCTTTTTAGAGCCAGTTTCTGAAAATTTACAAAAATATTCGCTTAATTTTCCCCTTGCTCAGTGCTTTCACAGAACGAACTGCCCTAATTTTTAAAATAGACTCCTCCATGTAGTGATTGCTTTCGCCTTGCCTGCGAACGCCACGCCGAACCTTTACCGTCTAACTGTTGAACTTTATGCCAGCCTAATACAAAAAACAACCATTCACAACGTACCATACACGAACTGATATTCAGTTTGCGATTTCGCTGAGTCAGGTGCACATTTACCTTCTGTAATTATTTGTAGATGATTCGAGGCCTAAGGAGTATCATAGACAATAATGAGAATGGACAAACTTCGAGATCCAAGGAAGTAAAAATGAAGATGTCCTATTAGATATTGTCATATTAATATTAATAAGCATTCTTATTCGAAAGTAGGTTTGTTTTAAACAAATAACGTTGCTATAGTTACCAGCAATTTATTCATAATTGCATCTCATTTGATAGGTTCTGACAGTAATCACATCCTTCGGAAATTAAATTATTCCTATAATTTTCTCCTCTCGATTTTCAGACGATAAAATTAGCGATAAAACAAGAAGCGTGGAAATGTGTTATGAAGAATTAAGAAGTTGTCGTGGAGGATTTCCTACTGAAACTTGAAACAGTACCGTTATTTAAGAAAATACTGATTAATATAACTATGAAAATTCTTATACATAAATTTGAATTAAGAATTTCTGTACTTCTTTAATATTGATTACGGTTAAGTTGCCTTGCAAAACAAAAATAACATTCGAGAAATAATATTAATAGAGAGCAATAGATTTATTTGCACTGCCCGACATAGAAAATGCGACACCATAAAAGATTGGGTAGAATGTTATGTCAGTTAATACACAGATAGAGCATGAAAAAGTAATTAAGTTATAAAGACATTAGATTATTTCGAAGCAAGAGTCACGAAAAATGAGCAGCGCCTTCGCCGAGAATCGAACCACGAACCTCTCGGTTACGCGTCGAGCGTGCTGACCACTAGACCACGAAGGCATGAGAAAAAAGCGGGAGAAAACTTAATATGTTCCCCCCTTTTTAAAGGGCGATTTGGGATTAGAGGACTCAATCGCTAAATCCTGGTGGTGGAGAATCATCATCCACCACCTTTTTCAGTTCGGGCGCCACAGTAGAATCATTAGGACTTTTTTTTGGAGAAGGAGATTGGAAGGTTGAGCAAAACCCTCGCCGAGACTCAAACCACGGACTTCTCGAATACGCGCCGTGCGTGTTGACCACTACACCACGAAGACATGCTAAGAAGGCTGAAGAAATACCTTATAAGCTTTTGAATTTACGTAAGAACTATTATAGAAAATTAACGCATGATCAGACATTAAAATATAATTATTTGCTATGTAACTGAAAAAAAACTGGAAAGTTAAAAATTCTTGAAGCGTAAAATAAACGGAAGACTTATTTTGAAGGTAGCAGCTGCTCTGTAAACTATAGTCAATAAAAAAATTCATTAAAAGTTTTTTTTCCTTTTGCTTAAAAGTAATATTCATAGTTCATACTATTTTCATTTTTTATATGGATATAAAAATAGAAAAAAGACTGAAAAACCTTTGTGCAATTTTTTTAAGTTTACCGATGCTTGTTTACCGCTTCAGAAACCTTAAACTGCTGAAGCGTGCAGAAAAAGTAATAAAAAGGAAGAAGAAATTTCGCACTTTAAAATCGGAATGTGACAGCAACTTCAAAAACTGCATATTATTAGAGCATTAGAAAGATTTATTAATCTACTGTGTATTGAAATATTTATGAGACAATCGTCTCGGCAAGCGTTTTCCAACTTTCTCCGCCACACGCCATCGCCGTAATCGTGTGAGAAAATTTAAATTTCTAATTCTTCTTTCGCGCCTTTGGCTTTGCAGAACAATTACTAGCTTCGTAATTTATGGAAATCAATTCGACATGGGTCACGTGCGGTTAACGGTTAAAAAATCCCTTCACTTTTGCGAGATTTTCTTTTCTCCTCGCCAGATGGCTCTCTGATGCAAATGAGACCGATCTTCTTCTTTTCCAGATTGCACCAAACGGAGAGACGATTTCGAAATTAAGGCAGAGATTAATAAGTGAGGGAATAAAAGACGATTCCTGAGATTGCTTTTGCGAAAATGCATTCTGAATTGCATTTGCGTTTTATTTGATTCTTCAAAATATAAGGTTTAGGCAAATCTTCCGCAGTCTATAAGAACTGCATCCAAATGTGATAAATGTGGCACGGTAATCATAGCAAATACTACTTTCTCAAATTTCAGTTACAGATTTGTTTTTCTACGTCGAGTCTATATTTTTCTAGGCTTCATGATGAGAAATGAAAGCACATTAAAAGAGATTCAATCTCGATCAAGTGCCAATAACGCGACAAACAGTTTGTAGCTAATTTTATAGGTACTTCGCAACAGGCAATAAATGTAACTCGCATTTTCAAAATTTGTTTCTTTTTACGTATTTTGCAAAACGATGCTTTTATTATCTCTATTTTAATTCAGGCAGTCGCGTACTATTCATAAATTTAAAAACCGTAGTCATGAACGTAAACTGTCATTGTCGTAAACTCACTGTAAAAGACTAATGTTATGCACTTAAGTCATTTTGAAAGACTGCTATCACATACTTAAAAAGAAAACAAGTTTAAAACCCCTTCTAAGATCATGCAAAACCATCTTATGTACGGTATAATAATTTCAGTACGCCCAGCCGAGTCAGCAAATTTGAAATCAATGTCCTCTTTTGCAAACAGAGCCCACCAGCGTCCGAGCGATAAAGTCGCTGAACACTGATAGTTCGACCTCGAGGTTCCAATTCCGCGAACGGGCTGGCTGCATGGGCATTTTCATGATTTTCCCCATGTGTAAACATGTATACGAGCCAGCTTCCCTTAGAAAAACTTCCACGAAGGCATCGAGGCAGATAGTCCTCTAGGCTTTGCCGTGATCACATAAACCTAACCTTCTTTTGCAGACAAAACATTCTACCCCTGCCTCACAAACTCAAAATATTTTACAAGCCCCCAATTTTTGCTCATATTCTGCAGTATCCCATTTAACGGCGAATATAACAAACATTAACACCGTTTTAGCCTTGTTTTTATTTAGCACTGTCTTTCTGTAATATTTTTGGGAGTTTAATGCGAAAATCACGAGAAAATGACAATAAAAAATACATATCATTCTTCATAGCCTAAAAACCCTTTTTTTTTTTAAATAAGCTGCAGCTGTTTCTTTCATTCTATGGAATTCTGTAGTCGTTCTCTGCCAGAATGATATCAGGGGAATTTATCTTCTGAAAGCTTCATATCATTTTTATAACATTAGTAATCAGTTTTAGAGGTTTAAGATAATTTATTATAAATATGACATGATGCTATAAATTCCTGAGTATTGTCTGACTGTGAATTCAAGCTTTCTTACCAAGTTGTGTGAGAAGCATTCTTCCGTTTTTATATACAGAGAATTGAAGCAATCTGCAGTTTTATTACTGCAATTATGGAATCACATTTCCGTTACTGCCACAAAGGTCATTCATTTTTACAATATCGTTTTAAGCTTCAAGGCACCAAACACGGTTAAAGCATACTCTTAAGTAGCCACACAGCATCATTTATTAACATACAAGAAATTTATATATATTCTCTTTTGAAAGAGGGCAAAAAATTGTCTTACTCTAACTTTATAAGGTATTTCTCCCGCCTTCTTTGCATGCCTTCATGGTGTAGTGGTCAGCACACTTGGCGGGTATTCAAGAGGTCCGTGGTTCGAATCCTGGCGACGGCATTGCTCATTTTTCACATCTTTTGCTTCGAAATAACCTAATGCCTCTATAATGGCGCCCGAACTAAAAAAAAGTGGTGGATGATGATTCTCCATAATCAGGAGTTGGCGATTGGTTCCCCTAATACCCAGTCGCCCTTTAAAAGGGGGAATATATTCAAAGCCCTTTAAAAGGGGGAGTATTTCTCCCGCCTTCTTTGCATGCCTTCGTGGTGTAGTGGTCAGCACGCTCGGCGTGTATTCGAGAGGTCCGTGGTTCGAATCCCGGTGACGGCATTGCTCATTTTTCACATCTCTTGCTTCGAAATAACCTAATGCCTCTATAATGGCGCCCGAAATAAAAAAGGTGGTGGATGATGATTCTCCACCACCAGGATTTGGCGACTGGTTCCCCTAATACCTAGTCGCGCTTGAAAAGGGGGAGTATATAAGGTATTTCTCCCGCCTTCTTTGCATGCCTTCGTGGTGTAGAGGTCAGCACGCTCGGCGCGTAACCGGGAGGTCCGTGGTTCGAATCCCGGCGAGGGCATTGCTCATTTTTCACATCTCCTGCTTCGAAATAACCTAATGTCTCTACAACTTAGAAGGTTTAACTTTATATCTTTTCTGCTACTGCTTGTGATATTAAATTCTTGTTCTTTCATAGCTGATTTTGAATAATAATTACAAATGCAGTTATTTCAGCAATTGAGCGTTATTTCTCAGCCCTGATTTCCTAAGGAGATCAATCAATATTAAATTATGGTCGCAAATACAAGCTCAACGTGGTAAATGAGTTAGTTTGCTGTAGTAATAAGTAAGTTAAGTGGTAATAAGGTAGTCCGCTGTTATGATTTCATTTCATACTTCAGTAACCTACTAAAATATAGATTTTATTCCTAGGGCAGTCTTGGTATTCTTTATATTTTGCGGTTTTCTACAGTCTCAGACTGAGTTATATTACACAAACGTTTCATTTTACGCGTTTCCTTTTAATTGTTTCAGTCGTTTAACGGTGCTTCAGCCTTTTGAAAAGCGAACTTTAATTATGAACATCTTTCATGCGTTTCTTGTGCTTAGATATTGGACCTATTTGCTGCCATATTGAGTGCTCTCATAAGTAGGCTACTTTTTGGGGGGTTATGTTTCAAATATTAAGGTCCATTAAATCTCTCCAATATTACCCTCAGTACCTCAGTATCTGACCATATTCAGAGTTTTCGTACCTTTTGCTTAGTTTAGAACTATAATAAAAATTTTTATAACCAGATTAACTTACCTTTTAAAGAAAACAACCTTCAGTTTTTAATTCTGATTTAGACTATGCTCACTAAAATGTTCGAACGTCCATTCAAGACTGGAGCTCACCAGCGGTGGAGCGGTAAAATCGCTGAACACTGGTAGTTCCCACTTGCGTTCGAATACAGGCTGGCTGCATGGGCGTTTTCGTTGTTTTCTCCATGTGTAACGTGTATACTAACGAGATTCTTTTTGGAAGTTCTCCATGAAGGCATCTATTCTCATAGGCAGACAGCTCTAGTATGCTTTTCCATAATAAACTAAATCAAAAGACTCAAGACTGACAGCTTCCATAGAAATAGTCTTAAGTCAAAAAAGAAATTAATCTGTAGTGCTTTAAATTTGTCCTCCAGTTTTAAATTTACCGTGCTTTAAATTTATCATTTAATGTAAAGACTTCTTTTTATAGGCCTGAAAATTCTACTAAGTTGTGACAAGAACAAATTGTTTATCCCTATTTTTTTCCCTAAATTTATCAGATGTTCTTCCGTCTTTTAGCAAAGAAGGGCTATTAGTTTCGTTTTGGCATTTTGAGTTATTCTCTATAATTGTCGGTTCACTTTTCAAATTGTTGCTACCAAAAATTAGAGCCCTGCATATATTTAAAGAAATGAAATAATGGGGAATCTGCATGAACGTATGTATATTTCTCGCACTGTTAAAAAACAACGTTGCTTAGAGACATCAAATTTTGAATAACATAGTACTCCATTCGAATATGGGCATCTGGGAGCCCGAATTTGGAATTTGTTTTATTATCTATTTCATATTTTGTAAAACATTTATGAGTTTTTGATTAAGAAACTCAGCGATTTTAAAGCGAGCAATCGGAACACTGTAAGAAGAAAAAAAAGGGTGTTCTCTTAATGCGCGAGGCAGTGTATCGGAAATTCTAAAGATATGCTGTTTTTAAATATTTTGTGATATTGCTGTTGACTTGCATGTTATGATTTAAATGATATTTAATAAATAAAGGTTAGTTAATAGAGGTGTTAAAAGACTTATTTTAATGAGAAGAAGTAAGAAAATGAATATATATCATGCGGAAAATATTGTAAATGAAAACAGAAATGAAATGAATGAAAACATGAAACAGAAATAAAATAAAGAACATAAAATGAAAACAGAAAATATTGTCCATTTTGTATTTTCTTACATTTAATTTTTTCATTATACTAAAAAAATTATATTCGTTTTAAATTGCATTAAACTATGCATGAAACAGTTTCGGCGTATGAACATTTCAGATGGACGACCTTTAGACCATTGCAATATAATTATTTTTTTTATATTTTTAAATCATAATTATTAATTGTTAACCAAAAGGACGTTAGCCCAGAAGAGCTAATAATTTCGTTTTGGCATTTTGCGTTGGTTCGCTATTAACGTCGGTTCACTTTTCAAATTGTTGCCACCAAAATCCCTATTAATTAATATTATTATTATTATTATTATTATTATTATTAATAATATTAATAATTATTTATAATATTAATAATTATTTTAATTATTAATATTAGAGCCCTGTATCATGTTTAAAGAAATTTAATAATGAAGAATCTGCGTAAATGTATATATGTTTCTCTCATTGTGATAAAACAACGGTACCTAGAACCATCAAATTTTGAATAACGTTCATTTCCACCCGAATATGGGCATCTGGTAGACCAAATTTGGAATTTGTTTTATTATGTATTTCATATTTTGTAAAAATTTAACGATCTTTTGATGATCAAACTCAACAATTTCAAAGTGAGCAATGGCAACATTGTACGGGAGGGGGGGGGGAAACCACATTTTTTATCTCCAGGGCGTGCGACTGTGTATCGGAAATTCTAAAGATATGCTCATTGAAAAATTATTTTGCGATATTGCTCTTGAACTGAATTTTATGGTTTAAGTATAAAGAACATGATATTTAATAAATAAATGTAACACAAAAAACGTTAAGAAAACGGCGTAATTTAAACTCTGAAAGCTTTCAGATTTTTTGTCCAAAGGGGCTTTGTCCCTGAAGGACTATTGTTTTCGTTTTACGATTTTGCGTCGGAAACATTGAAAGTCTGTATCACTTTTTAAACTGTTGCCACCAAATATTGCAGCCCTGTATTATATTTAAAGAAATTAAATAATGAAGAATGGGCATAAATGTATGTATGTTTCTCGCATTGTGATAAAACGACAGTACCTACAGCCATCGAAATTTGAATGCCGTCATCCTGCCGCGAATATGGGCATCTGGAAGCCCAAATTTGGAATTTGTTTTATGAACGATTTAATAGTTTGTAAAACTTTAATGAATTTTTGATGAACAAACTCGAGGATTTCGAAGCGGGCCATGGCAACGTTGTACAAAAAAAAAAACATTTTTAATCTGCAGCGCGTGAGACTGTGTGTAGGAAATTCTAAAGATAGGCTCAGTTTAAAATTATTTTGCGATATTGTTCTTTAACTGAATTTTATGGTTTAAATGCGAAGAAAATGATATTCAATAAATAAAAGTAACATACAAAATGTTTAAAAAACGCGCCTTTGGACGTAATTTAAAATCTGAAACCTTTCAGATTTTTTTTATAAATTATTTTTTTTATTTATTTTTTTTAAACCACCGCATATTGCAGTGTAATATGTTGGAGATTCAAAACGTCTGATAAAATCGGAAATGGTCAAAAACCGAAAATATAGCCTGCTTCGAAGTTGAACCGAGCCTGTTTTTGTGCTTATTCCTGTTTTTGTGCTTATTTGATTAGAAAATCGTAATCTCCAGAAAACAGCACTAGTAATAAAATCGCTTCTACATCTGCACAATCATCTTGAGCTACAAAATGCCAAGCTGACTGTTATCATCACTGAGACGAAATTTCTAAAAATTCCAGGTTCTTAGTTGTTCTGAAATTCTCTTTCAAATACTGCAGACTTTCTCAAAACGGTTTTTCCTTGCACTGGATTCTGACAGATTTTTGAATGGATGTTTAGAAAACTTTTGGACATTGTCAGCCTTAACGGCATTTCTAGAGTAAATTTTATTTAAGAATCCTCTGAATCAACAACGGCTATCGTACGAAATTAATGACCATCTACCAAATTAAACATAGTAAGTTTAACTTTAATCAGCTTTCGAGAATTATTCTACCATGAAATAAATTTACATAAATATATATACAAATCAAAAAAATAATGGAAATAATAGATATAAAGAGTTCTGTGGATTATAAAGCAAACATATTTCTCCTTACGCGGAAGATTCGAATGTAGTACAGAATTCTGGTAACGTTATTTCCTTAGCTATTAAACTTCAGTTTGCTAGAAAGAATTATTAACTTAACGTTAATAGCTATGTTTTGTCATGTCACGGTTATTCATCTCCCGCATCCTCTTCTATTCGAAAATATTTGCATTCAGTGCTACTAATAGTTCAAAGGTCAACTTTCACTCTTTCGGTTTTAAATGAACGCTTAGGGGGAAGTGAAGTGCATCCGGCCCTCCCAAAGAAAAATCTCTTGTGGATGGGGGGATTGAAGTTTGGAAGGCCCATGAATAAAAAAAGAGGCGGAGCGCGCGGTAAAAGCATGATTCTCTTGCAAGCTTCTTGAGAAAGGAAGGGAGATTCTGGTTGTCATGACGACGGCACGAGGACCCCTCCGAAGGGAGGTGCGAGGGATCGATCCCTTCCGTATATACAGGTGTTCTTCCAGATTTAGTTCCAACATCTCGCCAGAATACACTTCAGAATGTGCCCGAAATGCACTCTTCGTAAGGTGAGGGCTGGAATACTAAACGGCGGACTGCAGAGCAGTTCAATTGATAATACATCTTGCACGGAGCCCTGGTGCAATAGCTTATGTGATCGCTGTCCTCTTGGCTATTGTGATGCAAATTCTCACTTTCTTCAACTTCCGTCAGTTTCATCACACCATTAAATGTCAACGAGAAATGAACGTTAAGTTTTCTCGTTACTTAATTTCATTTGATGTATCTTTTAACATTAGTTTTTACTTGAAATTTCGATTTAAGGGCTGTTTTGAACATAGATATTTAATTCTGCGCACTTACATTATTCTCGAAATATCTTTTTATGGATGACTGTGATATTTCATTGCCCATTTCGATGAAGATTCAAAACCCGATTTCATTTTTCGAAGCGTAACTTATTTGAGTTTTTACATGGTTATTTAGCTATTATTTTTAAAATCGTAACCTAGGCAGGTACTCTATCTGTGTATGTCTATATGCCGCGTAAATGAACCTTAAATTGTAACTTGTATGAAAAGGTAGAACAAAATGTATAAGGTATTGAGTTCATACGAATTTTGTGTTTTTAGATATTCTGAACTTTTATGGAATTTTTAGTTAATCGAATATCAAGCAAAGAAACATCTCTCTTTGCCAATTAACAACAATAATCTTTGCCAAATCTCTCTTTACCAATATGAAAAAATTTTGCAGATCACTCAAATAATTTCTGGCGAAAGTAGAAAAACTTTTATGCATTTCCGATAAGTTGATGCCTTTGAAATTTCAGATTCATCTCATGGTATTTAGCTCATATTAAGTGTCACTTTGACAAGGCAATTTGTGTTATTTTCTAGGAATGACATATTCCCTCTTTTAATTATTATAATCACTGTTTCTTATGGATAGAGACTTCAGATTTTTATAGTTTACAAATTCGGAAAATTTCATCAGCCCAGTTTATTAATTTAAGGTCTCACGGTATTTTTTGTGGCATTCTCGTTTGCTTGAAGTTAAAAATGAGTTTTTGAAAAGTTGGAAATATGTTTATTTTTATGCAAATATAAAATTAACATTTTTTATATTAAATAATGACCTATTTCTAAGAACTAAGAGTTAAAATCGAAACGCAGTGTCATTCTTAATTTTATAATTTCTCACGGAAAATTAGGATTCTCTCCGTGATGAAAAGAAAGTTAGAAATAATTTATATATTAGTTCAAGCTCAGCACATATGAATTATTAAAATTCATTGCTTCTGTGCTATACTGGACTTAATTATAAATTCTTTAAAATGTGAATTTACTTCATACAAGTCTGAAAGAAATTTAATTTTTCTTTTCAACCAGCGTTTTTTTTTTAAAAAAAAAGGTGAAAAAGCATTTAAAGGAAGAATAAGAAGGTTTTTCTTATTTTCCAACTTTGATATTTTTTGTTATTTTATACACAAGATTATTCATTATTTCGTGAAATATGTTAAAACTCATAACAAATTAGTAACATAGAATTTTTTTTACTCTGGAATAGAAGCAAACTTAACAAGTTTTTTAAAGTTTAATTTTTCTACTTATATTAGATTATTTCGAAGCAGTTCTGATATTAGAGACAACTATGCGATAATATGTTTCGCCTGATATGCGTGTACATCGTCTGACACGATCAACTTGAGACCATCAGCGGCCGAGCGATAAAATTCCTGAACACTGGTGGTCCGAGGTTCGAATCTCGCGACCGTTTTCTTGGCTTTCACCACGTGTAACCTGTAAACGAACTAGTTTCCCTTAGAAAGACCTCACGAAGGCATACCTTAACTTAGGCAGATAGCCCTCGAGAGCTTCGCCATAAACAAATACACACGCACACACACATGATCGACTTGAATCAATAACTGCTCTGAAGATGGGAGAATGGAGGCACAAAAGCCAAACACGAACAACATTCTCTAAGAAAGGTCCCATGGGACTAAATCTGATGATTCCGTTGGACACCGTATTGTTAGGTAATTTCCTTTTGCTGCCCTTCCGGTCCAAATCTTTGGCAAATTTTGATTGATACATTCTTGCAAATGGGCTCTATTTTCGAGGTAAAATTTCGACTGAAATACTCATGCAAATGGTGTCAACAATGAACAGAACTCAGTTGTACGTAGCCGAATAAATATATCACCACTGTTTTCATTGAATTGTGGCTTCAGCTAACTTTCCAATAAGTTTAATTTTGGAGATTATAGTATGTATTGTACAGATAAGACTGATAATAGGTTCTTCAACTAATAAAACTTCTCTTTTTGAATTTTGAATTCGCAGCTAGATTTATTTTTAAAAAAAAGCCCTTGCTGCAATGAGTTAGGTTAAGTATAAAAGAAAATGACGAAAAGATATAAAGTTTTTGGTACGTTCGTACGAAATCAAATTACTGCTGAATGTTGCACGTAAAATCCAGTAGCACTGTATAAGCGAAAGTGTAATACACTGCTGGCCACTCAAATTTCAACACCAAGAAAGACAAGAGATATCACAACAAAATTTATTTAGTAGATAACATGTTGACCAAGTATCAAATGATTAAATTTATAGACTTCTATGAAGTGTGGTTCCTTCCAGTATCAGTAGCCAGAGTAGCCGCCATTGTTGGAGATCACCGCAGCCACACGCCTCGGCATTGATTCAAAGAGACTTTGAATGTGTTTTTGGGATACAGCAGACCAAGCAGCTTCCACACGTTGTCAAAGTTGATCTGGTGTAGCAGCCTGAGATGTAATCTGCGTCAATCGTTCAGCAACCAGGGACCACATGTTTTCTATCGGCGAAAGATCCGGAGAGCGAGCCAGCCAGGTAAGCAATTCAATCTGCCGATTGACGAAGAAGCCTTGGACAAGGCGTGCTACTTGTGGTCGCGCATTATCCTGTTGAAATATGGCTGTGGGCAAGCCCCGAAGGTAAGGAAGGACAACTGGCTCCAACACCTCGGAGATGTAGCGCTGGCTTTTAAAGTACCAGCAGTGCGTACTAGAGCATTGCGAGAGTGATATCCAACACCGCCCAGACCATAATACCCGGTGTAGCACCAGTGTGGCGGTGCATAACGCAGCTGTTCAGCATCCTCTCTCCACGGTGTCTCCAGACTCGAATCCGACCATCGTGGTGTTGCAGACAGAAGCGTGACTCGTCAGTAAAGACAATTTCATTCCATTCTGCCGTTCACATCTTTCTTTCATCGCACCATTGGCGGCGGAGACGTCTGTGGTTCTGCGTCAAGGGTAGACGAAGCAATGGACGTCTTGCGGACAGACCACTCTGCTGTAAACGGCGTCTAATGGTACACGCAGACACTGGATGATGCGTTACAGACTAAATGTGCTGTGCTATGGTTTGCGATGTGACTGAGCGATCCGTCACTGCCATGCGCACAATGTTCCTGTCATCACGTGAAGTGGTGCACTGAGATGGATGCGATAGAACACGTCGGTCCGTCGTACCCTCCTGCATCCAAAGATCACATATCCGCATTACAGTTGTTTCGTTTCGCCCAACACGACTACCGATTTCCCTGAAAGATAATCCAGACTCTCGGTAGGCCACTATCCCTCCTCTGTCGAACTCGGATACTTGATCAAACGATGATCGCTGTTTACTACGAGGCTTAATGGATCGTGATCGTTTTTTTTTTTTTTTGAAAAAACCACAGGAAAACCACAATTGCCGAGCTTGAAATCGTCGAAAACTCCAAGCCTTATATAGCGCTTTGAAGTGGCGCCAGAGGCTCGCGTGATGTGCGTCAGCGCTGAAATTTTAATCATTTGCATATCTCACCTCCGCTAATGCATGTTGTAAATTTCATGTTATTCGCATGCTTCCTTTGTATTTACGGTGGCCAGCAATGTAAATGCAGTTTTACTAGTAACAGCAAGTGCAAGCTCGTTGACAGCAATATTTTTAAAGCCTTGTATAACAATTTATTTTATTTTTCGTTAATGTCCAACATTCTTTCCTGAAGTATATGAAAGATTTTCTAAAAAAAATTATTTTATTTGATCGCTCTTTTGTTACTAATTTCAAAGAACTGTATAATATTGCCTTATCAGTCTAAATAAGGGTGAATAAAAATTGTAATAAGGATATGATAAAAATTTTTTAGTGATTTTCATATTCAGCAACCAAACTAAAATTCAGAAAGAAACTGAATAAAAATTTCATAAGCTTAAATATGGCAGCCTTAATTAATTACATTCAATGAACCAAACTCATTTTCTGTATGTAAACTTATAAGGTATTTCTGTCGCCTTCTTAGCATGCCTTCGTGGTGTAATGGTCAGCACACTTGGCGCATATTCGAGAGTCCGAGGTTCGAGTCCCGACGAGGGCATTGCTTATTTTTCACGCCTCCTGCTTCAAAATAATCCAATGTCTCCTCGCCCGAACTAAAAAAGGTGGTGGATTATGATTCTCTACCACCAGGATTTGGCGATTGGGTCTTCTAATCCCCATTTACCCTTTAAAAGAGGGAGTATATAAGGTATTTCTTCCGTCTTCTCAGCATGCCTTCGGTGTGAAATGGCCAGCTCACTCGGCGCGTATTCGAAAGGTCCGAGTCCAGGCGAAGGCATTGCTCATTTTTCACGTCTTTAGCATCAAAATAGCGTAATGACTCTACAAGCTCAAGAATATAATATTAGTTTCAGAATTACTAGCAAAATTTTACCTTTGGTTGGAATTTTAAAATACTCAGTACACTCGTAAGATACAACAGATTTTCTCAAGTTTAGAAACATATAACGAGAACCCTATGTACGATATTGAGACGAACTGTTATTCGGATCACTTTTCACTAAATATTACGGACATATAAAGCCTCTTTTATTAAACAAAATAGGAAAAACAACAATTTTAACAGTTAAGGTGTTCAAACCGTCTGCGATAGAAAAGAGTAGAATATATTTTTTTTCAAAATTGAGGCATTTTATTGAAAATAGGAACCATATTGCAAATTATTCAAAGTGTTGTTGTTGTGACTTACCTTACTTGTCTAAGAGTAACATCAGAACAAGCCCACGAAAAACATCGTGGCAAGGAGTGTAAGGTTGCGCCTGGCGTTGGTAAGAGCCTTATAGGTGGCAGTACGGCTTTGCTCAGTCCCCCCTTCCCAGTTTTGACGGAGAGCACCCAGGGGGCACGGATCCCAGGACCTCCTAACCCTCTTCATCCTACCATAAACCTCTCGAAACGACTTTCGGCTTGTTGCGTATTTAGAGTGCTCCCATGCACCTACGGACCGCACTATCCATGTTTCTCCGAGATTCGAACCCGGGGCCTTCGGTTCGGCAGTCAGCGACGCTAACCGCTATCCCTGTTGGGCGGCTTGTTGAAAGTAAAACACGAAAGCGTACCTGTAGAGTTATTTGTTTTCGAAAAGTTAAGAAAGCTGTTTTATTTTTTGCAATGTTTTGAGATTTATTCTTTTCACAAGAAATAAAACAAAATGCTGAAATATTTCCTCAGAGATATTCGCGCAGTATCGCAATATGTCACAGTAATCCTATTTTGAATTACTTAGAACGTTAAATAGAACTCAATTCAAAATTCAGAGAAAGCTAATCCGATGTCACCGCGTATTGCTGTTGTTACAATCAATAACAGCACTAGGTAGACAACTACAGTTCGCTTAAAACAACTGAATTGAGATGTTTCTGTCTGGTTTTTATTAGTTTTTAATCAAGCACGAGAATATTCCGGTAAAATCTATTTTCTCGATATTTTCTGGATAGCAAAACGGTACATTTACGAGATATTTATTTATTAAAATGTTAATTGAGCGTGCTTCTGTATTTTTACTTTTCCGGCGTAGCTTTCTCTTCATATAAGTTTCGTGCTACATTGCACGGGGATCTAAAACAATGTTAATCATAATTCTACTAAAAATTAAAGCTAAATGAATACAAATTCCGTAACAATATATTAGTCAACTTTGTTGACTAATGTGTAAGTTTATTTTATACATTCGAAAATATTTATAAAAGTCTTTTCTTTATCGTATTTTTATAATATTTTAAACATTTAGAGTCATTCACGCTTAATATTTTCAAAGAGCAACCAGTATTAGCTAAATTTAAAGTCAATTTAAATA
>KK120387.1:22876-63751 GCA_000611955.2 Stegodyphus mimosarum | reverse complement strand
TTGGTTTTATAAAGGGTATTGTTTTGTATTGGCTTTGATTTGTTCTTTTCTAAAAGTTCCACTCGTTTGAATTGCTTTTGGTAGGTCACATCATTTGGTTTACTTTTGGTTTTGAATTTTACACTCGCCTACATAAATGACGAAACACGAGTTGAATAATTGAAGAGTTAGGTTTGAGGGCAACTTCCCCTCGATAAGTCTGTCTTCTGCCCAGCTCAACAATTATTCACATATGCATATTTTTTATTTTAAGGATTTAAAAAAATTTATTACAATTTTATACTTGCACTTTTATTTATGTTCTCAGAATTTAAATGATATTGTAATCTAGTTCGCAGCAATATAAATTATTTATAATTTCTTTTAAACTTATTTCTATAATTAATTTTTTACTTTAAATTGCTTTTTACGAATACAAATTTTGTTAAATTCAAATTTCAAAATAATGTATTCTTAGATAATAGATTCTTTCAAAATAGATTCTTTCAAAATAATGTAATGTTATTATATAAGCATTAATACACTTTGCTTGTTATATTGAAGTAATTCTTTCTTTTTAGAACTCCAAAATGAATGCATTGAAAATTAATTTTTAAATCACATATGAAAAAGTACGGAACGCTTCATCAAATAAACACTACTTACTCGCAAATGCGTGCAAACTAAACTATTTAATAAATTTTTCATCTACAGAATCTGGATTACATAAAATAATGCAAAAAAAAGGATAATATAGAAAGAATATTAAAAAACTGCGGCACATTATTTGAAGCCTTTTCAACACAATTTTTGCAAATTCTCTCGGCATATTCATTATCGGATCCTTGCAGCTGAAACATAGATAGGCAGTTATTATTCTTAGTCTAGGGGGACAAAGAGAGCATGTTTTACACTTTTTAAAGGTATCAATTACATTTGGGTTAGAATAGATTCCGCTGGGAACACCTAGCGCTCTCTGAAGGCACATTTTTATTTCTCGGTTCGCTGTTGGCTTTTGAAGTCTTCATTCCATATGTGATTATGGATCACATTCCATATGTGACTATGATCACAGGAAAGAGAAATTAACATAAAACTTTGTTAGTTTAAACTAAAACCTTACAATTTCACTCATTCCGATGATAACTCCATCAAAAAATCAGTTTTTCCAATTTGGCACTATCTCTTATCAAGCCAGCTGCTGAAATAACGCAAGTAGTAAGAAAGCCGTTCCCCCTCATGCGAGAAAAGAGTAACGTAAACGGAGAGGTGAAGTCTATATGAGCGCGGCCAAATTTTAAAAATTATTTAAGAAAAACCTAATCTATAGATTTTAATAAAAATTTAGGAATAATAATAAAAAAAATCTGAAAGGTTTCAGATTTTAAATTACATCCAAAGGGGCGTTTTTTAAACATTTTGTATGTTACTTTTATTTATTGAATATCATGTTCTTCGCATTTAAACCATAAAATTCAGTTAAAGAACAATATCGCAAAATAATTTTAAACAGAGCCTATCTTTAGAATTTTTTACACACAGTCTCACGCGCCGCAGATAAAAATGTTTTTTTCTGTACGACGTTGCCGCGGCCCGCTTCGAAATCCTCGAGTTTGTTCATCAAAAATTCGTTAAAGTTTTACAAAATATGAAATCGTTCATAAAACAAACTCCAAATTTCAAATTTGGGCTTCTGGATGCCTATATTCGAGGCAGGATGACGGCATTCAAAATTCGATGGCTTTAGGTACCGTCGTTTTATCACAATGCGAGAAACATACGTACATTGATGCACATTCTTCATTATTTAATTTCTTTAAATATAATACAGGGCTGCAATATTTTGTGGCAACAGTTTGAAAAGTGATGCAGACTTTTAATGTTTCCTACGCGAAATCGCAAAACGAAAACAATAGTCCTTCAGGGACAAAGCCCCTTTGGACTAATTATATTCTATGTCAACTTGAAAGTACTGAAAAGGAGAAGAATAACTATATAACTTAAAAGCAGTGTTTCGCAGTTCTAGAATATTGGCGTGGTCATACAGACCCCATCTGTGTGTTTAAGGGTTAAAGAAGACAACGATTGACGACGTGAAATATCATTTGTTAAGAGTCGATTTTCAATTTTATTAATAGAGAAAACATGAGTGGATTGTTGAATATATTGCTCCTACATCTCCTGCGCCTGGAATAACAATTATGCCTTTTGAACAGAGCGATACAACCGATAGTGATTCAATGTTTTGTGATTACCAAATGAAACTTCTGTGTGGACATGATTCGCTACTAACCGCCGTAAATGGTTGGAGCATGAAGCGAAACGAACATTCGCGCTTCTATCGGTGTTAAGTGCAAATGGGGTCGTTGGAACATAATAATCAATTTACTGCTTTGGACAACCGTATTTTATTTCGTCGTATAACTTCCTAAATTTGGGTCAGTGGGGGATTCGGCGGGGGTGTTTTGTCACGGAATGCGCTACGCAAAATTTATCGACCTGCAAAAGAATGAAATCCTATGCAATATGAAATCTAAACGCCATAATAAGGCCCATCTAGGAACAAAATATGTATTCCATAAACATCCTTCCTTACTGAGACTTATGATACAGTTAATTTGCTTGAAACAAACTTTCTGCGAATGAATATGTTTAATTTGTCGCTTTGAATATTTTATCTCATAAAAGAACTAGTGTTCCAAAATACCCCAAAATTCGGAGTTTGGGTGCAGAAGACGGAACAATGACGTCAGTCATTTCTTGTAATAGTCAATCAATTAGTGAAGTAGTCAGTCAATAGGAGTAATTTCTCAGAGCTATTAATTTAGCACTAAATGCTAATTAAATGAAATGTCTATAAAAGTTGTTTTTAATTTCATGTAAGGTACATAATTTGAATAATAGTTAGATAGTTGTAAGATAAAAGGGACCATGTACTGCTGCTGTATGTACATGCCAAAAATTCTGTATAGCTTCATACACAGCACTTTTCGCATTACTAATTGAAAATTTTACACTTCGAAATACCAGTGGCTTCTTATACTTTAAACGCATCCTACATTTAAATTATTAGCTCCATTATTAAAATTATCATCTCCGTTAATTACTCTTACTTTTTTCAATCATATACAATTTTTCGTTTAATATACTTAAAATACGTATAAAATATATTATAGTGATTACAGATTTAGATATTTCAGTGTCATGATTTTCTCTTTAACTTTTATTTCTATGGAAAATAAATCCGAAGTTAAGCCAAAGTTTTACTACGTTTCAACTATGAAGATAAATAAAAATGCACTTTTCAGAGCTACATTTCATTGCTTATCCGGTGCTTTAGAGGAATAACATATTTTATTGTTTTAGTTTCAAGGGCTATTGCAGGTACAGTTCAAGTATACACTGACTACCAATAAGTATTTGGATGCCTATGCAAATGACGATATCTGCGGTCCTAAGGTACGTCACGGACTCCCCCGGTATATATCGTGTAGGAAACAGCATCGGCTTTAGGCGCATGCAAGACGCCTCGCAGTTCGGAGCTCTCTGATTTCGAGAAAGGTATAATTATCGGGTATCACAAATGTGGCCTGTCCTTAAGGGACAGATCTAGCGATCTGAAGTACGCAAAATCGACAGTGGCCTATGTGATTAAAGAAGTGGAAGGTAAGCAGTGACTGTCGGAATGTGCCCCGAGTCGGCAGACCAACGAAACTGAGAGACAGAGACCGACGAGTGCAGTCCAGAGAAATTCGGAAGAACCGCACCCAACCGACGGCCCTCATCCGCGAGGAGTTTCAACAGGCATCCGGGAGTATTGTTTCAATGAATACCATCCGTAAGGAAGCACATCTGCTTGGTTTTCATGGTCGTGCTGCTGCCCATAAGCCTTTGATCACAAAGTCCAACCGCGCTGCTCGGTTAATGTGGTGCAAAGCACATCGAAATTGCACCGTAGATCAGTGGAAACGGGTTCTTTGGAGTGACGAATGAAGGTTCACCCTTTACCGTTCGGATGGCAAGGTCTGGGTCTGGCGTCTACCTGGAGAACGTCTCCTGCCAGAATGCATTGTGCCAACAGTCAAGTTCGGCGGTGGTGGAATTATGGTTTGGGGGTGTTTCTCCTGGTATGGGCTGGGACCCTTGGTCCCCATTCATGGTAAGCTCAACTCCGATGCCTGCTGCACTATTTTGGATGACAATGTGCTTCCTACGTTGTGGCAGTTGTACGGTTTGGACCCCTGTTACTTTCAGGACGACAGTGCCAGTTGTCGTGTTTCGACGTTAATCAAGGCTTGGTATGGTGCCAATGGAGTTCATCGAATGGACTGGCCTGCCCAGAGTCCAGGCCTGAACCCTATCGAGAACCTCTGGGACGAGTTGCATCGTCGAATTCAGGGGTGCACTACCCGTGCCAAATCGGTGAAGGAACTTCTATGCCTTCTCCAAGCCGAGTGGAGGAAAATACCACTAGCTGTCATACAAAGACTTGTGGAAAGTATGCCCTGGAGGGTCCACGCTGTAATTACCTGTCGTGGAGGCTTTACCAACTATTGATTTTGAATAAAGTTAGTTTTTCTTTTCTATCAGAGGTGTCCAAATACTTATTAGTAGTCAGTGTATTACGCCCAAAGGGGCGTTTTTTCACAGAGGTTTCAAAAGGGAATATGAAAAGTGATACAGATATTCATATACAGTCATTCGACGCAAAATACCGTTGACATTGCAACGTCTTTGCGTTGCAACGCTGCCGACATATACCAGTAAGAAATGTGACGAAACCTTGCGCATAAAATATCCATGCTTGAAGAGCCACGCGATGTTAATTTAATGGAACGCTTTGAAATTGTTTGAGTTTGTTAATCAAAAATTAGTTAAATGTTTACAAAATACGAAATAGATAATAAAAGAAATTACAAATTTGGGCTTCCACATGCCCATATTTGAGTGGAGGACTAAGTTATTCAAAATTTGATGTCTCTAAGTACCGTTGTTTTTCACAGTGCGGGAAACATACATACATACATTCATGCAGATTCTTCATTATTTAATTTCCTTAAATATAATACGGGGCGATAATATTTGCTGGCAACAATATGAAAAAGTGATTCAGACTTTTATAGAGAACTAATGCAAAATACGTAATCGAAATTAATAGCCCCTTTGGGCTAATAAGATAGATTTTGAGACACGGTAATTTTGGTCATGTGATATATGAAATCTGAATTTTACCTCTAACCTTTGCAGAGAAAATTCGAATCAGTTAGTCGTTCCACATACAGGAAAAAAATTTCTGAAATACAATTTTAAAACTGCTCTGTAGTATTTAGACGTGTTCTAATTAAATTGCCAAAAATATTCCATGCACCTTAACTTAGTTTTATCCCATGAAAAGCTGCAGTGAAAATGCTGATTGTAGAAGGTGTATAAAAGGGAGTATATTACAGGAAAATATCTGCTACATATATTTCAGCATTTCTACTAACGAGAAAATGAAATTTATGCTTTTATATCGATGTAGTTTTGACTCGGAAGATATCTTTTAGAATCTCTGAAAACTGACGTGCATTCACAATACTTACGCATGGTCATCAAAAGTTTTGATTGGTGATACCATTTCTTACGTTGCTGTCCCCCTTTCTATGAGGCCTATATAAAAATTTAAGTTCATATTCATAAGGATAGTATGAGGTCAGAATTGTCGCAAAGTTAAATAAGAAAAGTAAAACATTGGCTTTGCAACTAGTTGTTTAAGAGCGATTTAGTCAGGCAGTTATTTGAAACATACTTCTTATTTATTACAATGCATATAAGACTGTGGCATCTATTTAGATAAATCGGTACTTTCGTAAGTCGCATGTATGACCGTGAAAGCAGAAAGCGACTAATCTTTGATTCTTATGTTATAGATCTTTAACAAACGAAATGAACTACAATAAGTATGAAAGTCAAAAAAGAAATTTATTAATGGTGTACAGTCAGGTTATTTTGCAGAAGAAGGCACACAAAGCACACTTCAACACTTTCTGATGCATGTACACTCATTTCCAAAAGTTAAGCACGAAGATGTAAAATGCAAACAAATCAGCAAACACTGCTTTGATTGACACAAAATTCGGTAGGAAAGTAGCATATATATTTATGCATAAAACAAAATCAATAATTATACACAGAAATGAAAACAATATTAAATTTTTGTAAGTTTTCGGATAATGACATACTGGAGACTTAAACAGAATTGTGTATAAAGTGAAGATAAACAGCATAAAATGAAAAAAAAAGACATTAATAGGGTATGTGATCCCCCTCATCTCTATACAAAGTTTACACCTTGTGACCATGCTTTCAATTAAGTGGTCAAACACCACAGAATTAAGCAATCGCCATTCTTCTTGTAGAGCAGTTTCCACCTCAGTAAGAGTGGCTGGAGGTGGGAAACCTGAAGATAAAACACGGCCGAGAGCATCCTAAAGATTTTCAATGGGATTAAGGTCGGGCGAATATGCTGGCCATGCCATACGCGCAATCCCTTCACTCTACAGGTAGTCATCGACGGTGTCAGCTCTATGGGAACGTCCGTTAAAGTCCATTAAAACAAAAGTAGGGCCAACTGCTGCAGCGTACAAACTCACAATGGGTACTAGGACTTCATCTCCATACCGGACAGCCGTCAAAGAACCCTGTTTAAAGATGTGCAGGTCGGTGCGATATCCTAATGAAATTCCTGCCAACACCATAATGCTTCCCCCCCCCCGGAATGCGTGATGTTCGGTGATGCTCCAGAGCAAACATGACATTGCCCCAGTCTGACACATTCCAATTGACATGTTCCCGGCAACACTGTAATCGTGCCCCTCTCGATTGGACGGATAGAGGAACACAAACTCGAGGTACCCGGGCGTACAGTCCACTCATACGTAATCTTCGGCGTACAGTAGTTGCAGATATCGCCTTACCAATGGACGCTGTAACCATAGATGTCACACGTGTGGAGGTCACTCTGCGATTCCGCTTGGCTACAATAGCAATATATCGATCTTCCGCTGGGGTTGCAACCCTTGGGCGACCGACTACGGGCGTTCGAACAACTGTTTCAGTGGTTTGGAATTATTTTCATAAACGTGAAATTACAGAATGATAAACGCCGAAGTAAAAAGCAACATCTGTGATCAACTGTACAGCTTCAATGCGCCCCACAGCACGCCAGCGCTCAGAATCTTCCATTCGTCTTCTGGAAGTCATAGAAACACGTATGTCTTGAAAACAAATTGTACGAAAGTTTTAAAAACCTTCTATCAGCACTTACAAATAACTTCTGTAACCCTTCATAAAGCTGACTTCTTATAAGACTGTCTTTTGCATATTTCTTGACATGGAAGCGCGATTGGCTGTTACCTAACATATTTGCATACTTTTACCTCTGCAGGGAATTGCATCGTCTTCAATTCTGGTTTGCTTCCGGAAATTAGCATTTTTCTCTCCGTGCTTAACTTTTGGAAGTGAGTGTACTTAAATATCCTGTTTTATGTTTATTGTATGTCAATTTTGTTATGAGTTTCAATTAAAAGACAGTCCTTGTCGGTTCTGCAGATCCATAAAACCATCTTGACGAGAAATCATTTTCGTTACCGAAAATTCCACTTTCAACAGGGAGCCAACGAAAAGAAATCTTTTGGCCGAGTCCATTAGAGGCGCTCATTAATGAATTGGGAAGATATTATATTCTTGAGTTTAAGCCAGAAAGTTAGAAACCGAAAAAAGAAGCTGAAGTTAGAAAAAATTTATTTAAGTTAAACAAACAGAAAAAGAAGCTAAGTTAGAAAACGTTAATTAGTTAAAGAACAGGGCTAAAGTTAGAAACAATAACTGCTTTAAAAAAAGACGGAAATAAATTATTGTAATGAAATAAAAGATGGCTTCAAGTTAACTATCAAAATGGGTTGCGTAAATTGCTGTAGGAAAGTAGACAGAAAACTCAGTTTTAGTCCGTTATCTAAAAAGGAGCCATACTTGGAAACGGAAGTTCATAAATACATGCTTGTACCTTTCATATAAGGAAGCCGTCGCCCAACCGGTATAGTGGTTAGCGTCGACTGCCTTGCCGAAGGGTTCGGGTTCGAATCCCGGAGAAGGCATTGATGTTTGTAAATGTATAGTGTCGGTGCGGCATGGCGGCGCTTTAAATATGCGGCGAGCCGAAAGTCCTCTCATGTGGTTTGGTGGAAGGGGAGAGGGATGAGAGACCCTCGGACCCGTTCCCCCCCTGGGGTGCTCTCCATCAAACTTGGGGGCGGAACTGAGCCAAATCGTACTGTCTCCTGTTAGGTGCTCAAGGCTGTTGCCAACGACAGGCGTAATTTAGCGCTCCTTCACACGAGAATTCTCGAGGGCTTGGGCTGACTCTGTCAGACAAGTGAGCATGAGCAATAACAACAACAACATATAAGAAAGCCAGTTTCTTGCAAACTAATTATTTTCCTGATTCTGAAAACAAACTTAAGCAAAACAGCAGTCTTGGGTCCCAAGTAGTACATCAATTCGTTAACTCGGTAAAATTTATAAATGAAAAAGCTATTTTAAAAGTAATAATAATATAGATAGATATATGTTGTAAGGTATTTCTGTCGCCTTGTTTGCATGCCTTCGACTATAACATTACCACTTGGCGCGTATTCGAGAGGTCCGAGTACAGGCGAGGGCATTGCTCATTTTTCATAGCTCCTGCTTTAAAAAATCCTGATTTCTCTACAATGACACAAAATTAATAAACTTAACTGGAATCAACTGGCAATAGATCTTCCAATTCATGAATTTTAATTAAACACATCCCGGCTTCAAATATAAGCGTGCTGCTTTATTACAATATAACCTATGTCCACAAAGTTCTGTGAATGACGTCATAGTGCTCACGGTCGTAAGAGTATGTAACTGGCACACCCAATTCAAGACTGGCCTGAACCACTTCCCGAGCGGCGGCGCTACAAGTGGGTTTATAATATGGAAACAGCTCATTGTAGAATGAAGGTACTGTGCATGCGATCAAAACTCAAAATGGATCAGTGAACGAATATATAGTGTTCTGTTTCAGTCTTGGAAAATCAGCTAAACAAACTCCTAAAATGCCGATAGCAGTTTACGACGTATGAGTAGTTTAAACGCTTCCGAGAAGGGAGAGGCACCACTGAAGACTGCTCCCGAAGTAGTCGGTCTGCAACTGCACGCACCTAGATCTGTATGAAGAGAAATGGAGGGACGTTCGAACTGGACTGGACTGTAGTTGGTATTTCCGAAAGTTGCATCTTTGCGCAGGTGGATCAGTTTAGTGAAAGTTGCCTCCGTCTCTGCTTTTATATGGAGTGGTGATATGCCGGCTAGAACTGTTGCTTCGCTGGTGGCGGTTGTGCGGTAGGCTTTGCTTAGTTGCAGGGCGAAGGGGCGTTGTAGCGTCGGAAATTGCCTGACCTTGCGAGCTCCCATTGGCTGCGCCTAGATCACTGCAGCGTATAAAGCTACTTTTTCTGCAACTGTTATGTATAGCATTTTTGGATATGGGGGTTTTGGTCCCAGTTGCGACCTTGAAATTGCCTTGCTATGCGGGCGGTAATTGACGTCTTGTTTCTGATTTGCATGATATGCGGAATCCAGGTGAGACCTTGGTCCCATACTACCCCTAAGTATTTGAGATTCTGCACAATTTTGATATTCCTGCCTAGGAGTTTAGTGCCTGGACGACGCGTTGGATTGGTATCTCGTCTGGAAATTATTATTGCTGATAGTTTTCTATCGAGATTGTGAGTTTTAAGTTGTTGCATGTGATGGTAAATAAGGTGCATGCCTCTGTGCTGTTGTGTTTCAGTTCTTCCCTGGTGCGTACTCTTACGAGCAGGACTACGTCGTCTGCATATGCAGTGATGTTTGTAAGCGGTGGCTGGTTGGTTTCAAGGACGGAATTGAAGATGAGGTTCCAGAGTACCGGTCCTGCACAGGACCCCTGCGGATAGCCTCTTTCTTGTGCCTTGGTTGTCGTACCATCGTTATTTACAATTTGGAGATGGCGGTCTTGGAGGTAACTATTGAAGATGTTGAAGAGGTTGGAAGGGCAGTGTGCTTCTCTGAGGGCGTGCTTTATTGCTGGCCACCTGAGGGTGTCGAACGCACTTTAGGTCTATAGAAATAAAGGCCGTATGCATGTCGCTGTTTTTATTGCGTTTTATTGTTTCTTGAACATTGTAAAGGGCATGTGTCTTGGAAAATCCTGTGCGGAATCCATACTCCCGGGGGCTGAAAGGGTTAATTCCTTGCAGGTAGTGCTGGAGCTTGTTAACGAAAAGCTTTTCATAAATCTTGCCTAAGTCAGAGAGGAGGCAGATGGGCCGATATGAACTTGGGTCTTGTGGGTTCTCGTTCTTTTTCAGAAAGAGAACGACATGTCCTGTTTTGAAGGCTGCTGGAAAGATTTCTTGGCGAAGAAGCTGATTGAAGTAGGTCTTAAAGAATGAAGGGCGCGCTTTAAATGCTGTATGGATGATTGGATAATCTAATCCGTCGGGCCCTGGCGCTTTTTTCCGAGGAAGGTGGCAGAAAAGTTGTTTGATTTCTTTATCACTAAAGGATACATTAAGTGGCGTTATCGCGGACCTTTCGCTGTTCTGGCGTGTCCTCTTCTGGGTCATCGTTTGAGAAGACGGTATCCAGAATGATGGAAGCAGTGCTCTGCACAATGTTGGTGGTAATATCCATGGTGATGGGCCGTGTGTGAATCTGGGTCGGGTGATAAATTTTACTGGACGAGATTTTGTGTAGGATCCCATAAGGATTGTTGTTGTTGGTACAGAAGGTACACCAGCTGGTGACTTTGGCCGTGAAAATGTTACCACAACAGGATGTTCATCGTTGTTTTCAACAATGGCAAAGGTGGGGAAACAATTGTGTATGTTCTGGAGAAGCCTACTCTGAAGGCGAATAGTTGAATGTACACCTACAGAGCAATAAAGAGTTACAACGAAATTCTGGGAACTTTTGACTGCCCGTTGTATATATATATAATTTTAACATATTTCTACAGTTACAGTGTCATAATTCGATTATTCGCGAATGGCCAGCGTAATAGAAGAACGCATTAAGAATTAAAATAATTCCCAAGTAACTGTCAGTTATTCACAGACTAATTCAATCAAGGCTAACCGAGACAAAAGTAAACGTTTATTTTCTTTGTTTTCAAAGTACCAATCAAAAACCTTTTTTCAGCAGTGAAATACCGCGAAAGCTTCGCTGCGGCAAAACAAGTCAGGACTTTACTTTAATCTGTTTTGTGAACTACCCCTTAGTTCTTCACACTGAGACCAACTACATATCTTACGGAAACTTATGGCATACTTAACGAAGAAGTCATTTGAAGTAAACGCATTGCTGTAAACAAACAACGATATTGGTAAATTTAATAACAGTGCTAGAAATGGGAGGCGTTACAACGAGTTACTTAAATATGGAGCAGCAAGTATTTACCAGAGCTGCAATCGGTAGAATCCCTTCGTTACGATAAGTTATTCACGACGCTTGGAAAAACTCCTTTTTATGAATAAGGATGGAAATCTCTCGCCTACCCGCAGATTTACGAGAATATATGGCACAGAATAATTAAACTAATGAAGAAATCTTAACAGATGCGAGAATAGCAAAGTTTAATTTTGAAAGACATTAGAATAGCGAATAAACCTCCGTAATATAAACACTTGTAGATAAAGTTTAAAAGTTCATTATTCTCTGAGCAAACATCGCCCAGTTAACCGCGCTGTCTTCGTAACTCAAATGATATTAGTTTTGCACTGGAATAAAGAGAAAATATTCTAGTGAAGACAAATATATACACGAATGCAAACAGGTAAAAATGCCGAGAGGGAGTATTTTCTGTATCATACTGCGTACCCAAATTAAAGCTCTGAGGATGAATTTAGGTTCTGTAAATAAACAGTCAAAATGTCATGTAATAAATCTGCGGATACTATTTAAAATAATGGTATTTGTTTTGCAAATACGATCCATTGTTACGTATGACTTTCTGCCTTTTCCGTGGCAAACAAACATACCTGTCTTAGTGAAACAGAAGCCGACTTCACCTTTAAAATTGCATAAAACGTTTCATTTATCTGATTTCTGGAAATTATATGCTACCAAAGCGTTCTGTAGTTATCCGAATAACATTATGTATTAACACAATCGTTTTCTAAGGTAAATGCAGAAGACAGTTTCAAATGAAATAAGTAGGCGAGCATTATTTTTGTTAATTGATGCGAAAGAAAAGTGAGTATTTATTATTCAGGATTTTGTGGATTTTTATTGTTTCCGGTAATACAAGTCATAGTTCATTCCATTTCAGCAAAATTAAAGTACTATATTTCTAAGATCTAACCACTAACAGAACCTTAATCTTTGGTACAAATTCTTAATTTTCATAACTCTTGGCCATTGTTGAATTACTTTATTTTCCTGCTTTTGATAAACGTAGAAAATTCTTTGCTGTTATTAAAGCTTAACAAGTAAAATTGGTTTACTGAATGTGCAACAAAAGAAAGCACATGCTGAGGTTCTTTTTTTTTAGTCCAAAGGGGCTTTGTCCTTGAAGGACTATTGTTTTCATTTTGCGATTTTGCGTCGGAAACATTAAAAGTCTGTATCACTTTTCAAACTGTTGCCACAAAATATTGCAGCCCTGTATTATATTTAAAGAAATTAAATAATGAAGAATGTGCATAAATGTATGTACGTTTCTCGCATTGTGATCAAACGACGGTACCTAAAGCCATCGAATTCTGAACGCCGTCATCCTGCCGCGAATATAGGCATCCGGAAGCCCAAATTTGAAATTTGGAATTTGTTTTATGAACGATTTCATATTTTGTAAAACTTTAACGAATTTTTGATGAACAAACTCGAGGATTTCGAAGCGGGCCACGGCAACGTTGTACAGAAAAAAAAACATTTTTATCTGCAGCGCGTGAGACTGTGTGTAGGAAATTCTAGCGATAGGTTCAGTTTAAAATTATTTTGCGATATTGTTCTTTAACTGAATTTTAAGGTTTAACTGCAAAGAACGTGATATTCAATAAATAAAAGTAACATACAAAATGTTTAAGAAACGCCCCTTTGGACGTAATTTAAAATCTGAAACCTTTCAGTTTTTTTTTTTTTTTTTTTTTTTTTTTTTTGTAAAGAAGTGAAAAGTTTCAAGCATTGCGAATCTAACGCCAGAACATCGCCATTACTAAGCACTTCAGTATATTATTTAAGTTTATTTTGTGACATTTTGCTTGAGCTTAATTCTAAAATTTTTATTAACTTCAGCAATTAGACTGGGCTTCTTTAAAATTTTTCCTTTGAAAATCTTTCCTTTTTTTTCGTGTATTTCATGTTAAAAGAAAATGATTTTTTTCCCTTTTTCCCTCAAGACTTAAAATTTAAACTTTGGAAACGAGAATAGGAAATTATTCTTTAATTTTTCTTTCTGTTGAACTTAACGAACCTTTTTATAACTCTTAAACTGTTATTTTCTTACCATGCGGGAAATATCATACCCCCCTCCAAAAAAAAAATTAAAAATTTTCAGATTTTATATTACGCCCAAAGGGGCTTTTTTCTTAACGTTTTGAGTGCTACCTTTACTTATTAAATATGTTCTTCTCATTTAAGCCACAAAATTCAATTCAACAGCAATATCGCAAAGTAATTTTAAAAAGGCGTATGTTTAGAATTTCGGATACAGAGTCTCGCTCGCTTTAGATAAAAATATATTTTTTCTGTACAGTGTTACCATTTCTCTCTTTAAAATCGTTGAGGTTTTTAATCAAAAACTCATAAATGATTTACAAAATATGAAACGGATAATAAAACAAATTCCAGATTCGAAATTTGGGCTTCCATATGCCCATATTCGGGTGGAGACGTACGTTATTCAAAACTGGATGGCTCTAGGTACCGTTATTTTATCACAGTACGAGAAACATACATATATTCATGCAGATTCTTCATTATTTAATTTCTTTACATATAATGCAGGGCTCTAATATTTGGTGGCAACAATCTGAAAAATGAACTGGCATTTAAAGTGAAGCGACGCAAAATGCCAAAACGAAATTAATAGACCTTCCGGACAAATTGCCCCTTTGGACTAATAATGAAATCTATGCCTTGATCCGATTTCAGATTCCCCACTATCACAGAAACATGCGCACACAAAAATCTATATATATATATAAAGAAGAAAGTCTGTTGGTTTGTCCTCTCATAACTCAGTCACTACTATAGCTATCGTCGCCAAACTTTCTATGATTCTTTTCTGGGTACTGGAAAAGGTCGACGTCCACGCTTTTCGAAAAAAAAGTAGCTAAAATCACAGATATTAATTAAAAACTTGGAAAAACGATCATTTTCGCCCTCATTTTTACGAGTGGCCGCCCGTTTGTATTCCCGCCCGCACTCGAATGTAGGTGAACGAACTTGTGATGTGCTAGCGAAGCAAGCTGCCAATGATGCATTCTGTTAGTGCTCTCACCATTCCTCCCATTGGCTTATTTTATGCACATTAACAAAATTGCATCTCATGCATAAATGGTAGAAGCAGTGGTCATCTGGAATCACCGGTACACATGTCTTTCAGCTCTGTCCGAAAGTCAAAACGGAGGTTCCGTCATTGCCGATTCAGTTCCTAGCGAGCCATGCTGTCTTCGGTAGTTACCTGAAGTGATCTGGGAAGGAAACTTCGAATTAATTCCAATGTGGAGAAGACGGGATTCCCACGTTTGATTGCATCAGTACAAGGGAACATAATATTAGACCCTGGTAAGACCCGCGTAACGCTAGAGGGCGCTGAGAGCGTCATTAGGTGTACAGTGCGAACGAAGATGTGACGCAGTAATGATGTGAGATTCTAAGATTGTCAAGTGATTATTATTTAATTAAATCTATTTATATTTATTGATTGTTGATCATTGAAATTTATATGATAATATGATTGCTGAACCTCCGCACTATCTAACCATTGGAATTACCACTGAAATTTGATCCACTGATGCGCATTTGGTTCATCGGCCACAAAATACCAGGTAAGGGAATTTTATTGAATTATTGAAACTGAATTATACCTGGATAGAAATTAAATATGGCTGGAAATCTGTCAAAGTTGAAGAAGAAACGCACTTCCATGCGTTCTATGTTGACGAGATTAATTAACAAAATAGAAATAGCGATCAGCAACGAAAACGAAACAGTTGATCAGTTCGAAGCATTTTTGGAACAATTAATCGGAAAAGAAACTGACTTAAATTCTTTAAATGATGAAATAGAAAACCTTTTGAGCGTCGAGACAATATCTGAAGATATAGAAGCTTCAGAAGAAATCAAAGAAAAAATAATTTTTTGGAAATCGAAACTTCATTCTAAAATAAAGAAGTTGAATTCTGATTCTATCCAAGTTGATACAGTTTCACAAAACATTCAATTGATTAATAATGAAACTGAAAATACAAACATAAAATTGCCTAAATTACATATTAGTAAATATTATGGTAATTATTCTGCTTGGTTAGATTTTTACAATTTATTTGAAAGCTCTGTTCATAATAATCCTAAATTAAGCAAAGTTGATAAATTTAATTATTTGAAATCGTATCTCGGTGGTACCGCGGCAGCATGTATTAGCGGATTTGCTTTAAGTGAGGAAAATTATGATAAAGCACTTGATTTATTGAAAGAAAGATTCGGAAATAAAAATATTTTGATTAACACTCATTTGAGTGTTTTGCTGAATTTAACTCCGGTTAAAAATCCTAACGATGTTATAAGTTTACGAAATTTATATGATAACGCGGAAACTCAGATCAGAAGCTTAGATTCTTTAGGAATTACAGGTGAATCTTACGCAAACTTATTAACACCAATTTTAATGAAATTAATTCCTTCAGAATTCGTTTTAGAATTTAATCGCATTCAAGGCGACAAGGAATTTGATTTAAAAACTCTTTTGCAATTCATTAATAAAGAAATACGAAGCCGCGAGAGATCCTTTCCAATTAATAGTTATAAATCATCGTATCAGCGAATGCACGCATTTCCCCCGCAAGAAAAAATAAAAAGTAAAAATTCTACTTCTAGTAGACATAACTCTTCAAGACCTCTACATAAGAGGGAGAATGCTTTCTCCTCCCCACACACACATGAATTCATGGCGTCAGTCGAAAATGTAATGTGTTTATTTTGTAGCAAGAGTCATACGTCAGAATCGTGCTCTACATTTGATGTAAATCAAAAAAAGGATATATTAAAGAAACAAGGTCGTTGTTTCTTATGCCTGACGCCAAAGCACAGAGCTGCAGAATGTTTAAAAAAGGAACTGTGTCCTAGCTGCAATAAACCTCACCATGTCTCAATTTGTTTTCGAAATCAAAATAATCCACACATTATATCTCCAAAGGGAGAAACCGATAATGCCGTATCGGCGAATATCGTATCGGCAAAAGGGAATACTATGTTACAAACATGTTCAGCCTTAATTGATAATGAAAAAGAGCAGGAAATTGTTAGAATTTTCCTGGACAATGGTTCACACCGGTCCTTTGTTTTGTCAGCTATTTCCAAAAGGTTTAACTTTCCAGTTGTTAGGAAGGAGAGCCTTTCCATTTGCACATTTGGTGCTAAAGAAACGGAAACAAAATCATTTAATGTAGTTAAACTTAAATTAAAGAATAGAGATGATTCAAATTTATGCATAGAAATTGAAGCACTGGAGACAGAACATATTTCGGGTACACATTTACCGACTCCTGATAAAAATATTGAGAAACAATTTAGACGTTTAAAAAATGTACAACTTGCGGACTGTTATGAATTTAACAATAAAGAAATATCAGTACTAATAGGTGCAGATTACTATTATAATATTGTCACTGGTCGAATTTCACGCTTAAACAAAACCCTCGTTGCAGTTGAAACAATATTCGGGTGGTGTTTGCAAGGCCGAAACACGAACTTAAATGAAACGTTTGCAATGAGTGTTATGGTAAACGAATCCAATATTTCCGATCAACTGAAGAAATTTTGGGATCTAGAAAATCTGGGTATCCAGGCAGAAGTAGCTGACATAGACGCCACTGAGAAAGATATAATGAGTGAATTTGAATCCGGAATAACATATCAAAATAAGCGATGCAAAGTGAAATTGCCCTGGAAACCAAATATGAAGACATTATTAGAAAATAACGAACAGATAGCAATGAATAGATTTTTGAGACTGAAATCATCTTTTAAAAATGACCCTTCCTTATTTTGTGAATATAGCACTGTCCTAAAGAATTATCTTTCAGAGAATATTATTGAACCTGTCCCGGTTGATGAAGTAAATTTACACCAAAATACATTTTATCTACCACATCGAGCTGTAATACGTACGGATAAGACTACAAGTAAATTACGCATTGTTTTTATGCTTCGGCGCATGCGAAAGGAATTCATTGTATTAATGAATGCGTCATTGTATTAATGAATCATTGTACGTCGACGATTTTATTTGTGGGCAAGTCACTGTTCAACAGGCTCTAAAGACTTGTAAGGAAAGTGTAGACATTCTGAAAGAGGCAAGCATGTACCTTCGAAATTGGAAAACGAATTCTCCTGAGCTAAGTAAAGAACTAAAGAATTTAAACTTCAATGCAGATCAGGGTGAAGAGTCTCTAGATACAAAGTTGATAGCTTCAAAGGTATTGGGAATTGGTTGGGATGAACAAACTGACACGTTTTATTTTGATACCAGAAATCTGGAAACGTTTCTTTTAAAAGGAACTAACACAAAAAGACATTTGCTACAAGCGGTAGGTCGACTTTTCGATCCAGTAGGTTTTATAGGACCATATACTATTAGAGCTAAATACTTGATACAAGAAATTTGGTGTTTAGGATTAGACTGGGATGAAAAATTGCCCAAACAGTTGGAAATTTCTTGGAATAAATGGTGCGATGAGATCCAAGATGTAAAGGAAATAATTATTCCCCGATATTATTTTCAAAGGTCTTTGCCTAGTCATGCAATCACAATTCAATTACACTGTTTTTCAGATGCATCTAAGAAAGCTTATGGTACTGTTGCATACTTACGCATAGAATTAAAAAATGGAAATATCATTTCTAGTTTTGTAGCATCAAAGGGCAGGGTAGCTCCGTTAAAAACCCTTTCGATTCCTAGATTGGAGCTCATGGGTGCACTTTTGTCTTCAAGATTGAGCAATAAAATTTTAACTGCACTAAGTTTTCCAGTTACTCGATATTTTTGGACAGATTCCTCAATAGCTTATTATTGGATCAAAGGTGATCCAAATAGACATAAGGTGTTCGTGAAGAATAGAATAAAAGAAATACAAAAATACAGCAACCCAAAAGAAGGGCATCATTGTATGGGAAAGAATAATCCTGCCGATTTCATTTCTAGGGCTTTATCCTTAGGCGAGCTCAAGGGTAATCACCTTTGGTGGCATGGACCCTGCTGGTTGACAATGAATAACACAGCATGGCCATCCTCCTTAGAATCGATGGAAGAAACCAAAATAGATGTCGATAAGTTAGAGTTTAAGAAGGCAGTTGTTGTAAATGCAACTGTTGAAAATAGCCAAACTGAAAATTATTTGATCACAAGATACTCCTCATTCAGTAAATTAATTAGAATAACTGCTTTATGTCTGAGATTTATAAATAACTGTAAAGCGAACCCAAAGTTAAGAACAGGCTTCATATGTGCTTCTGAATTAAGGCATGCTACTGAAGTTTTAGTAAAACTCGTACAGTCAACTGAATTTCGAAGGGAAATAAAGTGCTTGAAAAACGGGCAATCTATTCCAAAAAATAGTAGAATCTCATCTCTAGACGTATTTCTTGACAAAAATGAGGTACTGAGAGTAGGAGGAAGACTTCAGTATTCTAAGCTTTCTGAATTTCAGAAACATCAGATACTTTTGCCAAAGGCTCATCATTTCACTAATTTAGTTATTGAATTTTATCATAAAAAGTCCTTGCATTCTGGTGTACAGACTACATTATTTTTAATAAGACAGTCATATTGGATACCGTCTGGTCAAGATCGAGTTAGAAGAGTAATAAATAAGTGCATCACTTGCTTTAGAACGAAGAATCAAACCGTAAGTCAGATGATGGGTAATCTACCTAGGGACAGAGTCGTACCTTCTAGACCTTTCGAGAAGGTCGGATTGGATTTTGCAGGACCTATAATTACGAAACCTAATTTGAAAAGATCAAAGGTGACTTTAAAGTCTTATATTGCATTATTTATCTGTTTTTGCACTAAGGCAGTGCACTTAGAAGTCGTTTCTGATTTAACAGCAGAAGCTTTTCTAGCCTGTTTGCGACGATTTATTGCCAGAAGATCCAAACCGGCCGTCATCTGGAGCGACAATGCCACGAATTTCAAAGGTGCAAGAAATATTCTTAACGCATATGATGAAATTTGCAAATCTAACGCAATTCAAGGATTTAGTGCAGAAGAAGGCATCCAATGGAAATTTATCCCGCCTGCTTCTCCACACTTTGGCGGACTGTGGGAAGCAAACATAAAATCAGTGAAACGGATTTTGTTAAAGGTAGCAAAATCAGCTATCATGAATTTTGAAGAGTTAACGACTTTAGTTACTCAGATAGAAGCAGTTCTGAATTCCCGCCCATTATCACCTTCTTCCGATCCGAATGACTTACAGCCTTTAACTCCGGGACATTTTTTGACAGAAAATGCTATGTTATCCTTTCCTGAACTACATACTGCTCCCGATTCTCTTTCTTTTCATTCCAGGTGGGAACTAGTTCAGAGACTCCAAGCTAAGTTTTGGAACCGGTGGCATTCAGAGTATCTAAATCAACTCCAGAATCGTGTTAAATGGAGCATTTCGCAGCCGAACATACAGATTGGTCAACTAGTACTGCTAAAGGACTCCAACTCCAATCCTTTGCATTGGCCATTGGGTCGCATCCAACAAGTGTATCCAGGTGCTGACGGTCTTGAGTAGTTGAAGTTAAGACGTCTGCAGGTGTTCTTCGGCGAGCCATCAACAAAGTTATTCCCCTACCATTTAAAGACTGATATATGAACTTGAAAAACTTTTATTTTATATATTACCAATTTAATACTTATTTAGTGTAATTTTATTGTCTTTAAAATTTGTATGAATATCTGAAAACTAATATGTAAACTCCATGAGAGTTTAAGCGGAGAATGGTAAGACCCACGTAACGCTAGAGGGCGCTGAGAGCGTCATTAGGTGTACAGTGCGAACGAAGATGTGACGCAGTAATGATGTGAGATTCTGAGGTTGTCAAGTGATTATTATTTAATTAAATCTATCAGGACTCAACACTTATCAGGACTGAGTATTCTGTGTGTGTTCTTGGAGAACATTGTGAAATATTTACCAGGGTGTTTCTTCTCAGGTCCTGAACTGGAACAGTGAGCTGATGAAATGTAAGCTTTGTTCTGATGTACTGCAGGGCTGGATAGTAACTGCACGTGAAGGGATTTGAAATCCTCTTTTATTAAATCACTATTAATTACACACTTCCCAACTCGGGAGAGATACAGAAAGTAAAAGACCGCACTTGGGTCGAACTTAACAATCAAATGTATTTAAACCTAAAATAGAACTTAAATCAAAGTTTGCTTCGCAGAGCAATTCGCGGAAGTTGGCCTCTACCTGAAAGGGTGCGTAGCAATATATACTAATACTAGCGTACTTCCAATTGTTTTATTACAATGCAATCGCGTAGTAAGCACTATGGCTTATAAATTTAAACTGCTAGCTGGTCAGACGAACGTTGAGCTCCATTATTTGCTCCATTAACATAGGCAATACATACTGTTAACCATAATTGTGTATCTAATTTCGATACCTTGTTTAGTATCTCATAATTAGTTATTTATGTTGAAATAATCTAATTATGTCTGTCTATATATGACACTGGGAAAAAAAGTTCTATATCTCCCGTTCTACTGAGGCGATTGATAAAATTCAAATTGCGTTTTACATGTCTCGAAAGGGAGACTTAGGATATGTATTAGATTTATATATAGCGTTGTTCTAATATAGGTATTTTGACACAAAAGCGGACTTTTTCTGAAATGACATGCCAATTTTTTTCCATATTTCGATTATACGATTCAAATGATGCCAAAGTGCCAAATTTTGTAAAAATCGACCGAGCAGTTTTAAAAAAATAGCTCTCAAAATTTTAGCTCCTCATTGTTAATTGAATTTGATATATATTAATTAATATCTCTTTTTTTTTATTTAACTTACTTGATTCCTTTTTACAGAATTCAAAATTTGGGTTTAATCCAAATATACTTCGCACACATTTTCGATAATTTATTTTTTAAATTTATATTTTTAAATGTCTTTTATATTTTTTTCGAAAACAATGTTGAATTATCATCTGTAAAATTTTTACCATCCTCTTAAAGTAGATGTATTTCTAAACATACCTGCGAAAAGTTTTTAGTTTTTTATTCAAAATTTCCTAAGATATACGTGAATTTATATATTTGCGCACTTTGAAATTTCGCATTTTTCTAAAAGCGGTAATAATACAAATTTGATTGATGCATTTTGTTAAAATAATTTTAAAGTGTGAGCGATAATTTTTTTCCGCTCGTCTGCAATGAAAAAAGAAAAGGAAAATAGTTTGCTATAAATTAAGAAGTTCGCCAAGTAAATTATTCTTGGCGAAAACTGAAAAACTGTGCCAAGACAAATGTTTGAATTTCTCCGTAAATTTCGCGCCAAATATTACAAAATTTTATATTTAGGCATAATTTGAGTCGTAGAATCGAAATATGGAAAAATATTGGCATGCAGTTTCAGAAAAAGTCAGATTTTGTGTCAAAATACCTATGTTAGAATGATGCTATATATAAATCTAATGTATATCCCAAGTCGCGCTTTCGAGACGTGAAAAACACAATTTGAATTTCGGCAATCGGCCCAGTAGAACGGGAGATATAGAACTGTCCCTTTTTTTTCCAAGTGTACCTGTTAGCCTTGTTAATATTCGTATTCTGCCCTGTTGGTACAGGAAATAGTTGAGAAAGGAGAAATATCTCATAAGGTTACATTCGCCAAGTTGGTAGCCATATTTATACTGTTATCTCCAAAGCAGGGATCAACTCCGAGAGCTTCCTATTTTATTCTGTTAAAATTTGTACCATTTTCACAGTTAATATATTTGTAAAAGCAAGAAATGTGGGTTTCTCTGCACAATTTATTTGCAGTTTACAGAGGCTGTTCGCGCATTTTTTAGACGATGTATATTGTATTCACAAAAGTAAATTATACAAACTTCTTGTGTTTTAAATCTTGTATTTGCCATCCCTTATTCTGAACTATCTTTCGACACGGCAAATTCCAGGCTAATAATGCCTTTTGAAGTGTTAGAAGAGGTATTTTATCCCATTCCTCCCGAACAGCTTTCCGGAGTCCCGTTAGGGTTTTGGGACAAGGTTTGGATAATGCAGTTTTTAAAAGTCCGAAAGCACAAAAATCCATGGGTTTAGTAGGGATATCAGTGAAGGGTATGGCCTGGATACTAGTTTTTTGTTCCATTTCATTTAGGAAATTTACAGTGGATTTTGATGTGTGACTGCTAGCTTTGTCCGGATGGAGTCTCACAGATGGATGGCACTGTGGGTAAAGCGATGGTATTTCATTCAGAAAAATTGGCTATAAAATACGTTCCTGATAGTATTTGGAGTTAATCTTGACATTTTTTTGCACTCTCTTTGTTTTTAACTTGCCATTATGAGAAAAACCAGCAACAATCATGAATCCCTTAGAAAAACTTTCTTTCGATTCTTTGAACCATGTACTTAAATATTTTTGCTCCCCTTTTATGATAATAAATGGCTCTTTTTTGTTACAATCATTTAAATACACCCCTGCTTCATCTAGTGTGACAATTGTTTTCCACTTTTCTTTGAATAAGGGTTTCTCATATAGAATTCTGCAGCGTGTCCTGCGTCGAGCTATATGCTTTGGAGCATTTTAATGATTTTGCAACTGTCCTTTGACTAGGGGGATTTTCTTTTAACATTAAACAACGTACCTTTGCAATAGTCGAAGACGTCCGTTTTTTCCTGGGATACTTGTTTGGAATTTTTGTCCCACTTGAGGCTCCTATTTGACGTTTTTTTCCTTTCTTGTTGATGATATAACCCATCGACGCTTTAGATATCACAAAACCACGACTCTCACATCGTTTGTGGATAACGGAGTATGCCTATTTCTCTTCGAAAAGAGCGTCAATGTAAAAACATAGTGCAATTGCAATTACTTTTTTTGCAGCAAACGATTTTTTATTACCACTTACCAAAGTCGTCTAAAAAGTGTGCGAACAGCCTCTGTGACATGTAGTTAAATGTAGGCAACTTAATTGGTCATATTCTAAATAACAGAAAATTAATCCAACTGTGAAATAAAAGCTAGTCACCTAAAATTAATGAAGTTATTCTTATGAATTCAGTATATATTTTTCCCGACTAGATTCAGGAAACAAGCAGTATAGCTTTCATACGGCTCTATTACGGAGTTGATTTTCTTATTTCATCCTGTGTTCTCTTGTATGCCTTTAATGGTTCTTCTTTTACCTTAACGAGATATGGTGATAATGTTCTTCAGTTCTTTTTCTCAAGTGACTCAACTGAAAGTAGCGCTATGTCCTTTTACAGGTTTCTTATTTCTTACAAAATTTGCTTTGGAATTGCTATAAAATAAGGCAATTTATTTGAAAGCCTTCATTTCACAAATTAACGCAGACAATAAAAAAGTTCTTTCTTTTGAAAAGATAGAGCAGGTTTGAGATGAAAAATTCAACCTTAAAATAAATGGGAAATTATTTCAAGACATTAAAATAAAAAGATATTTGGATCCTTTTTTTTTTGCAGTTTTTAGGTTGAAAGAAGAAGATTCAAAGGAGTTTCAAAGTATTACAAGAAGCAGCATGGTTCCTTTACTTCTTTGTCTGCTAGGCGCAGGAAAAAATTCCACAAATTCTTATCTTTTAAGTAAAAAGAATAAAGATCTGCCTGTCATGTGGTCATTATATAAGTAGTGCAAAGAATCTTATTTTGCTGGTGTCATTTTAAGATGTTATAGTCATCCTCATCTTTTAAGAAAGTGAAGGGTCACTTCATAATACGTTTTCTGCAAAAAAGTTATGAATATTCAATATTTAAAGATTCGGATAAAAAAATTAATTAATAAATTCCCCTTTTTCTAAAATTGAGTTTTGCGGCTTGCCATTGTAAGGATGATAATAAAATTGTCAGGACTGAGTGTTCGGTGCATATTCTTGGCAAACATCTTCGTGAACTCCTTAAGTCCTGATCTGGAACAAAGACCTGAATGCAGCTATGTTCTGTGGTAGATACTGTGATTAAGTGGTAGAAGAACTGCACTTGAAAGGAATTTAAAATCCTCTATTATTAGATCACAATTATTTACAACCACTTTCCAACTCGGGAAGGATACAGAAAGTAAAGACCACACTTGGGTCTAAAATAAACAGTCAGATAAATTTAAAACTAAAGCTAAATAGAAATTAAAGAGTCGTTGCTCACAGAGCTTACAACGCGAGGTTGGCTTCTAACTAAATGGTGCGTAGCAAGATTTACTAATACTGACGCACTTAGATTTATTTCAATAAGCAATCACGTAAAGCGCTATGGCTTAGAATTTAAATGCTAGCTGGTCAGGCGAACGTCGAATAGAATGATCGTGGTCTGAGACTAAAAGCTGTCTCACACTGAGAGGTTTCTACCTCTGGTTTAAATATAACTTGGCTCCACTTCAAATTAGCATAAAGCTGAAAACGCGCGCTTCTTCTAACGGGAAGTTGAAAATGAGAAGGGATAGAAAGATTTAAATTAAAATAAAACTTTGTTAGTTTAACTAAATCCTTACAAATTTATCAGGACTACTGTTTCTTTTAGTTGATTTCGCAAGCATGGCTGGAGTCCTGAATAGGAACAGGGAGCTTACTAAAAGCTATTTTCGTGCGTGTGTAGAACATACAACAAAGATAAGAAGGGTTCAAATTACCCTTTATTTGCTTATCGATTTTACAGACTTTCCGGCACTTCGGGATACAAAGATCAACCATTTGTGGTCTGAACGTAAAAGAGTATAAGACTACCAACTAATTAAAATTTAAATAAGAGCTAACTTTTAACATTTTACACAGATGACTAGCCCTAAGAATGGCCTTTTAGGTTACTACGTCTGTAGTACGCCAACTGCGGAAAACTACAATAGTGTTGCGAAAAATTCGGCGGTTGCGCCTGTATGTAAGCTTTCCGGCATAGCACTAGGGTTGCCATAAAATAGTGTATGGTAGGGTTGCCAGATTGGCGATTTTATCGCCCATTTGGCGACCAAATTGGCGATATCCCATGGTCCAATCGGGAAGCTTCTAGAATAACTTCCTGTCGAGATATTTCTCGAAACGTGTGGAGCTTGGGGAAAAGCTATATAAGCCCTTGCGTTTCCGAGAGGAGTTAGTTAGTAGTGAGTTGCGAAATTGTGAAGTGTTGCGAGCAGTGTGATTAGTTGTGAAAATAGCTGCTACGCGAGAGTTTTGTGAACGGAAAGCAATCGAGATAGTGCTTTGCCATGAAGCTATCTTTACAGTATAGCTTGACAGTGTATTGGTGATTGTTCCACGGTGTTTATTAGAAGTTTAGTGTTGCCGTGAAGCTACCTGTACAGTTACAGCCTGAAGCTGTGTTGCTGATTGTTTCAGTGTATTTATTGTAGATTTTCGACGCTTTTAAAGGTAATTTTGGAACTGTGCTGTAAATAGTGATTCCTGTAAATAAATTGTGCTTTTTATTGTTCTGCATCGTGTTTTCATCGGATACTCTCAAATCCACGAACCCGTAAAACGCAACAATATGTCTTTAACTTTCGAGAGGATTTAAGCTTCTGCCCTTAAGGGTGGACGGTAACTAATAGCAAGCTCGCATGAAGTCTCGTGGTGTTAGATAGAAAAAACGACGCACCAAGAAAGAGTTATCGAATGAGATGAAAATCGGTAGAAGTGATGTACATGTACAGAAAAACAAATGATTACAGTTTGAGAAAAACTGGATGATTTATTGAAGTGATAGAGCTTCACAAAGTGAAAAAGTCAGTAACGCATTTGTTCACCTCTGGCCCTTATGGAAGCAGTTATTCGGCTTGGCATCGATTGATAGAGGTTGCGGATGTCCTCCTGAGGAATATTGTGCCAAATTCTGTCCAACTGCCACGTTAGATCGTCAACATCCCGAGCTGGTTGGAGGGCCCTGCCCTTAATTCTCCAAACGTGCTCAATAGGAGAGTGATCCGGCGACTTTGCTGGCCAAGATAATGTTCGGCAAGCAGTAGAAACATGTGCAGTTTGGGGGCGGGCATTATCTTGCTGAAATATATGGCACCGTATAGGTCTAGAATGAAAAAGGTAAAAATTTGCTGAGGATTCGAATTTGTAAATCGAAGTATAAGAATCAATATTAACTGAAAGAGCATAAAAGGAAAAATTTCCCTTGTGTTATTAAAATGTTTACCTGCAATCAGTGTTTTAAACTTCAACGTCATTTTATTTGTGATTTTTATTTTTGCATCATACATACATAAAATAAAAAAATTCGCTCTATTTGTTCAAGAATATTTCAGATCTTGTTCCGCGAACTTGTTAATAATGTCCTAAAACTTGATCTGTTCAAACAAAAAGCTTCATTTGGAAATTTGAAAAAATCGAGCAGAAGATAAATAATAGTTAATTGACCATCAAAGTATGCTGCCACTTGAGTAAAAACTTTAAAAGCTTTTTGTATGCTTTTACCTAAGGCTGGTTTTCTTTTTTTATTCAAACGTAAATAGTTCTTAATTGTGAAAACAAATGAAAAAAATAACTCGAAATTGAAAAACTTAATTTGATTAATAAGCAAGAAAAAAGGGAGTAGATCGATATGCGAAAAAACTTTATCCCTTGGCATTGAATTTTCCATAATAATTGTATTAGGTGTAAAAAATTGTATTTCGGGAAATTGCAAAGGCGTTAAATGAATTTTTAATTAACGTCATTGTCAGCGGTATTTTCAGTGTCACCAGGGTTTGCATTTTATTGTGTTTTCTTGATTCTGCTTTTATTACTCGTCTCAACAAATTTCACAATGCCTCAGATGCAATACGGTTGCTATGCGCGTCTATTTTACTTTTAATGATAAAATACTGAGTTTCCTTCTTTAAAAATACACGTACATAATTTTTCAAAAACTGAAATCTCCGCACATGTTCTAAAATTAGTTCATAGAAGTTATTTCTGTAATATTGTTGCGTTATACGGGTTCGTGGATTTGAGAGTATCCGATGAAAACACGATGCAGAACAATAAAAAGCACAATTTATTTACAAGAATCACTATTTACAGCGCAGTTCCAAAATTACCTTTAAAAGCGTCGAAAATCTACAATAAATACGCTGAAACAATCAGCAACACAGCTTCAGGCTGTAACTGTAAAGGTAGCTTCACGGCAACACTAAACTTATAATAAACAGCGTGGAACAATCGCCAATACACTGTCAAGCTATACTGTAAAGGTAGCTTCACTGCAAAGCACTATCTCGATCGCTTTCCGTTCACAAAACTCTCGCGTAGCTTAGCACTCACAGTAAGCAGCTATTCTCAGAACGCCGGCTCTCAGAAACGCAGGGGTTTATATAGCTTTTCCTTAGGTTCCACAGGTTTCGAGAAATATCTCGACAGGAAGTTATTCTAGAAGCTTCCCGATTGGACCATGGGATATCGCCATTTGGTCACCAAATGGGCGATAAAGTCGCCAATCTGGCAACCCTACCCTACAATATGGTACATATGGCAACCATAGTGCTATGCCGGAAAGCTTATATACAGGCGCAACCGCCGATTTTTTCGCAACAATATATTAATTTTCAGATGACGCACTCTAGATTCAATAGGACAGGAACGGAAATAACCAAATTAAAATAAGTAATTAAAAGATCGATTTCCAAATTAAAGTTAGTAGTTTTCTTTCATATTTTATATCTTATATCTTTTATATTTATGTATATAATGCATAGAATTAAGTGAAAATTGCCTATATTTGAGTTAATATTACATTTCATTTGCAGGCTTATTATCCATTAATATTTACAGCACAATAATTTAAAACATACGTTCGTAATAAATATTTAAAATATTACTAGCCCAGAAGGGCTATTAGTCTGCAAGCGGCATTTTCTGGCGTTTCACTATAATAGCGAATTACTTTTTTAATTGTTGTCACTAAATATGCCCTGTATTATATTTAAAGAAGTTAAATAATGAAGAATCTGCACGTATTACGTATGTTTTTCGCATTGTGAAAAAACGACGGTGCCTAGAGCCATCAAATTTTGAATAGCGTAATCCTCCATCCGAACATGGAGGCCAGAATTTTGGATTTCGAGTTAGTTTTATTAACTATTTCACATTTTGTAAAGCATTTATGAGTTTTGGATTAAGAAACTCAACGATATCAAAGGGAGCAATGGCAACACTGTACGGGAAAACATTTTTATCTCCAGCGCGCCACACTCTGTATCGGAAATTCTAAAGCTACGCTGTTTTTAAATATTTCGTGATATTGCTGTTGAATTGAATTTTATGTGGCGAGGAACATAACATTTAATAAATAAAGGTAACACGCAAAACGTTAAAAAAAAGCTCCTTTGTTCGTAATATACAATCTGAAAGCTTACAGTTTTTTTCCCCGCAATTTTTTTTTCATTTGACTAAAACTTTTCCTGGAAAAGTAGTTTAAAAGCTATCGAACATAATATTCGATGGTTTTTCTGGAAAAGTTTCGATAGCTTTTCTTTCTAGTGAAAAACTATCGAACATAATATTCGATAGTTTTCCTGAAAAGCCATTTGAGTATTTGTTTTCTTTTTAATCAGAAACTCTCTGAACATTACGAAAAAAGAAACTGAAATAAATGCTTTTATTTCAGTTTATTACACTCATGTCCATAAATTAAGGATAATTCGGAGTCACGCGGAAATCGAATTCTAAAATAAATATATCACCTGTAAAATCACTACACGCATCTTCAAGAATCATATGCAAATTTCAGGAACTAACCAGATGACACCGATGGTACGTCACAATGACGAGAGTGATATAGAAGGAATACAGGCAAAGAAGTAAAGTTGTTCGCAGGCGCTTTATAAGCATTTCCGTGCAATAACCGAATAGTTATGACACAAAGGACGCATTTGTATGATTTTTACGAGGTAGAATTATCGGTCGTCTGGAATGTGGGCGTACCCAACTGGAAGTATCAGACGAACTTGGAATTTCCCAGAGTGTCATCTCCAGGTTTTGGCAAGGATTCCAAGATGATGGTCATGTGAGTAGAAGTTACAGCACAGGTCGCCCCAGAGTTACAACGCCCAATGAAGACCGGTATTTGGCAGTGACTGCCAAAAGAAACAGGCGGAGCACAGCCTCGGACCTGTCTCGTCGGCTCTCTTCGGCCAGTGGTACGACAATTTCAAGGCAGACCATGTACCGACGCTTAGGGCAGATTAGTCTATATGCTCGGACTGTCAAATGCGTTCCACTTACTGCAACTCACTGTTGCCTGCGGTTAGCCTGGAGTAGAGAGCATGCATTGTGGACACCGCAACAGTGGGCTCGTGTGATGTTTTCCGACGAGTCGAGGTTTAGCTTGCAGCCTGATTCCCGCCGGACTTCCATATGGAGAGCTCCAGGTACCCGTTACCACCAAGAAAACATCATTAAACGACACCGTTACGGTGGTGCAGGAGTGCTCGTTTGGGGTGGAATTATTCCGGATTCCAGAACTGACCTGCATGTTCAAATTGGAACAATGAGAAGCCAAATCTATCGGGACGTGATTCTGAAACAGCATGTACGTTTGTTTCGGGGCGCCATGGGCGCACAATTTGTGTTTATGGATGACAGCGCCCGTCCTCACCGTGCAAACATCGTAAGCGAATGCCTTCAATCGGAGGATATCACCCGTATGGACTGGCCAGCATTCTCAACGGACTTGAATCCAGTAGAGCACGTGTGGAACATGCCTGGCCGACGAGTTTCAGCCCGTCCACCTCCTCCTCCATGTCTACCGGAACTTCGGAGAGCATTGCTTTTTGAGTGGTGTCATATCCCCCAAGATCAGATCGATCATTTGATATTCGGCATGCCTAGCCGTTGTATGGACTGTATTGCATCGTCTGGGAGACATACGATGTATTAACAATCATACCAACCATGTAATATTGGTTTTTTGTAAATAGGGTTTTTTTTGTAATTTGCTCCAGGGAGAAAAAATCGCTCATTTTTTTAATAATATCCAACATATAGCATCTTTTTTTGCTCTTTACCTGTTGTTTAATAAATAAGCTTTACAAATGAGTCCAATTTGTTTTGCTTCTAACTCTTCCTTTGCCTGATTTTGCATTATCCTTAATTTATAGACATGAGTGTATTGCAAACACTATTGTTCCAGAAAGTCATATGAACAATTTTTTTATATTAATAGAATGGTTTATATGCTTATTTTTCGTTCCCTATTAATTTATTCTTAAATAAATTCGCATTTCGGTCTCTTAATAGTATGCAAATATAAGTGACCGTATATGTGCCGAAATCAATGAGCGTTTCTTCCGGACAACGAACAAAATGGTCTGGCAAAGAGTCATCCATTTTGATCTATCATAACTTTTCACTCAAGAGCCAAATCCTTGAAGGACAAATACCCATAGAAACAAAGAGTACTCCTTAAATAAGTGACTAATCGGAGCAGACAGTTGAAATACATTGTCTTGTTTAGTTTCGGAAAGTAGTGAAGCTTTAATTTGGAGGCTTTTCGCAAAGTTGGTCATGATAGATTAAAGTTCTTCTCTGATGTTAAACTTAGGCAGCTTTTTATTCCTTTTGTACGAAATAAAAAGGAAGTATCGTAATCGCGAAAAATTTCGGATATCATATTTTAACGAAAATATCCATTTTGACAGCTATCGAATGCAATTTAACAATGTTTTTGCGTGGCATGCGTACGTAAGGACAGAATAAAGGACTCTTTTCCCCCCAAAATATTATAAAACTGATTTAAAATGAATTCTGAAGAGATTTTTTTCGTGGCGTCTGTACGTAGGTACCTATGTATGTGTGTATCTTGCATAATTCAAAAACGAGTAGCCTTAGAACGTTGAAATTTTGTATATAGGACTGCTATAACACGTAGATGTGCACGTAATATTTTGGTTGCAATCGGCCGCACCAAAAGTATATAAATTTGTAGTTTTGTTGCCAATTTAGGCTAAACTTACTTCAATAGAAAACTACTTTTTACGACAATCTCTTAATACGTACTTTCATTTCAGTCATTTGGTTTTAAAATTTCGAAGGCAAGTTGGTCAATTTTTGCTTACCAGTTTGTTTTTTACTACAATTTATAACTTTTATTTTATGGATTATTTCTTTTAATCGTCTTATAATTTTTTAAAATTTGTTCTTGAATCTACTTTTGTTTTTACTTTTGTTTTTGAAATGAAAAGATAGTGTAGGGGATATGTCTTCTAAAGTAAGCATCTCGTTTAGATGTTCTTAGAGAATAATTTTGATCTTAAAGATTATTTGTTTTTTAACAGGATTTTTTGGTTTAGTGACTAATATCTTTATTTTGGTTGAGTATCAATTAGTATTTGAATCTAGCAAATAATTTGAGGCTTACTTGGAAGTAAGATGAAACACTCTCTCTTATTTTAGTTACTGTTAATGGATGGTAGATTGGTTTATCCCCTTGAAAAGTCGATTAATCTTCTATCAATAACAGTAAGTGGTTTTTCAATACTTAAAAAAAAAATTTACTTTTGATTTTGGCATTTTAGAGATTTAGTTTTTCCTTAACTTAAAGCAAGGAGGACTGAAATTTCTATAAATTTTTAAATTCTGAAAAATACCTTTTCAATAATTTTTTTAAATTGAATTTCCGTTGTTTGGAGATGTAATATGGAGAGTTTTCTTTTTATAATTTATAGTGAATTATTGTTTTATTACTTTGCAGCTTTAGCGCAAGTCTTGGGCTTATTAATTTACTTTTAATTACTTTCATTTTGAATGTGTATATATATATATACCCACTCTGTTACTCGGCTCCGTGAGCTCAGCATTTTTATTCTTATATGTTAGTAAATTGTGCATTTTTTACTTTAATAATGATTAAATTACTCTGTTCTTATCTTCCGATTAAGATTTTTATGCCTTTAATAAATCTGCTTGCAAGAATTATAGAATTATCAACAATTTAAACGTTGTTTTAGCGCGGCTAAACCTAATCATTTTTCCCGTAGAAGCCATATTCGTTCACATTTGAAACTTGGGAGAATAGTGGATTGGTTGCCAATGTAGAGAAATTAAGCTTCGCAACAGCAAAGATAACGCCTTATTTTATTATTGCGAATTAAATCATGCTTAATCCATTCAGGAATTTTTTCGAGGAAATAAGTGATTAAGACTTATTCGTAATTTGTAATATACGTATTTTGAGTTTTTATGTTTTTTGCCGTGTGGCGAAGTGAGAACTGAATTAATTGAATTAGAAATACTGAATGGTATGTGAAAAACTGTTTCTTCTTCTTCTTTTTTATTTTTTTTCGTTGGTTTACTTTCGTTTACACATCGTTTTAAATTTATTATAGTGTTTAAATAGAACATGTGGAAACGATTAGGTAATTCTCCAGATGGTATACATAATTTTTGTGCATTCTAGTTATAAATTCTAGTTATAAAATGAATTAGATGTAACGCTGTTAAGTGAACCTAGCGCAGAAGTTTGGCTATGGTAAATAAATATAGTGAACTTTAAAGAGTACATTTATTCTGTTGTGGTTTATGCGCTATCGACGAAGTAGATTTAATTCAAAATTCGTTAACTGTTAATTCAATATGTTTAAATGAAATGCAGGAAAATTGAGTATAATTTAATATTCTGGAAGGAAGTCATGTACTGTACGCATCAGATTTTTTTAAATTTCATATTATAAGGTATTTCTCCCGCCTTCTTCGCATGCCTTCGTGGTGTAGTGGTCTGCATGCTCGACGCGTAACCGAGAGGTCCGTGGATCGATTCCCCGCGAAGGCGTTGCTCATTTTTCATATCTGATGCTTCCAAAAATACCTAATGTCTCTACACTGGCGCCCGAACTAAAAAGGTGGTGGATGATGATTCTCCACCACCGCGATTTGGCGATTGGGTCCCCAAAACCCCAGTCGCCCTTTAAAAGGGGGAGTATATAGGTATTTCTCCCGCCTTCTTCGCATGCCTTCGTGGTGTAGTGGTCTGCATGCTCGACGCGTTACCGAGAGGTCAGTGGTTCGATTCCCGGCGAAGGCGTTGCTCATTTTTCATGTCTCCTGCTTCGTAATAACCTAATGTCTCTACAATATGATGCTTCATCTAAGTAAACCTTATATAATTACAGAAATACACTTAAGTAGAGTGTGTGCTACAGCTAATTAAATATCAGCGTTAACTACAAGTACCAGTTATATCGAAACATTAAAAATGTGTTTTTTAAGAATGTAAATTAATTGTCTCAAGATAACCGTTATTTCAGTTTTTTTCTTTCTTTTCTCCTTCGTAATTTTTTTTAGTCCAAAGAGGCTTTGTTCCTGAAGGACTTTTGTTTTCGTTTTGCGATTTTGCATCGGAAACATTAAAATTCTGTGTCACTTTTCAAACTGTTGCCACAAAATATTGCAACCCTGTATTATATTTAAAGAAATTAAATAATGAAGAATGTGCATAAATGGATGTATGTTTCTCGCATTATGATAAAACAACGCTTTCTAGAGCGATCCAGTTTTGAATATTGAAAGTTTGCACCCGAATATGGGCATCTGGAATTAAATTTGGAATTTATTTTATTGTCTATTTCTTATTTTGCAAAACTTTAACGAATTTTTGATTAATAAACTCAAGGACTTCAAAGGGAGTAATGCCGACGTTGTACAGAGAAAACATTTTTATCTCCAGCTCGTGAGACTGTGTGCAGGAAATTCTAAAGATATTCTCAGTTTAATATTATTTTGCGATATTGTTCTTTAATTAAATTTTATGGTTTAAGTACAAAGAACATGATATTTAATAAAAAGGTAACACACAAAATGTTAAAAAAACGCCCCTTTGGACGTAATTTAAAATCTGAAACCTTTCAGATTTTTTTATATGTGTGCCTGTGTGTATTTTATAAATTCAGAGAAAGGAAAGAGGAGTAAAAGAAGTATCTCAGAGTATTTTTATTTAACTTTCATGAAAAATAACTAAATATAAGTCAGGAACATAACTCATATTAATCTAAATCTTTAGTACGTTGAGAAGGCAACTTACCTATTGAATGAGATCTTATTTTAATTTAAACGTGCAATCCTAAAACTTAAATGAATAATTACACAATAGATAAAATTTACCCAATATGGCAACTTATTTCGTTTATTTTTTACAAAGCTTGCAATGTAGCCGAGATATGTATATATATTTTCTATTCAAAAATTAGCCTAAAGTTAGTCTAAACAAACGCGTCGACTTATTATTCTTTCTTTTAGATGAAAATTAATGGTGTCCTTGGTTGATTCAATTAACTTTCATCTGAAAAGTATTTCCTCGCTATTTTAGTAAAATTAGTTCTCTAAAACCTCGAGATGTTTGCATTCTGATCATTAACAAGTGAGTTATTAACGGATAAACAGATGTATTTTTCGCAATTAATTATTACAGGTATGAAATTATTTCTCCGTTTAATTTACTGCTACTAAACTGAATTTCGAATTACTAACATTTATTCTTTCAAAAGAGAACTAATGGTTTCTCTACATTATAATTTTCTTCAATTTTAATTTGATGTTTTTAATTTTCTTGCAAATACTAACATTTTTGTGGCTTTTGCATTACAATGAAGAGTCGCTGAATTAGAGATACCTGTCTAGTAGTGCGTGGCACCATATTTCGCCTTAATGACGGCTGCTATTTGTCTTGGCATGAAACTGATAAGACACTGAAAGCGATGGGAGATCATACGTATCCACGACTCCTGAACAACCTCCCACAGTTCACAAAAATTAAATGGAAGGTGGTGAGGGCCTCGAACATCTCTCTCAGTTACATCGCAGATGTGCTCGATCCGATTCGGGTCGAGTGACCTTGATGGTCAGGATGTAAGGTTTTAGTTAAACTAAGAAAGTTTCATTTTAATTTAAATCTTTCTATGCCTTCTCATTTTCAACTTCCCGTTAGAAGAAGCGCGCGTTTTCAGCTTTATGCTAATTTGAAGTGGAGCCAAGTTAGATTTAAACGAAAGGTAGAAACCTTTCAGTGTGAGAGAGCTTTTAGTCTGAGACCACGGTTACTCTATTCGACGCTCGCCTGACTAGCTAGCATTTAAATTCTAAGCCATAGTGCTTTCACGTGATTGCGTATTGAAATAAATCCAAGTGCGTCAGTATTAGTAAATCTTGCTACGCACCATTTAGTTAGAGGCCAACCGCGCGTTGTAAGCTCTGTGAGCGACGACTATTTAATTTCTAATTAGTTTTAGTTTAAATTATTTGATTGTTCATTGTGAGCGACGACTATTTAATTTCTAATTAGTTTTAGTTTAAATTATTTGATTGTTCATTTTAGACCCAAGTGTGGTCTTTACTTTCTGTATCCTTCCCGAGTTGGGAAGTGGTTTGTAAATAATAGTGATTTAATAAAAGAGGATTTTAAATCCCTTTCAAGTGCAGTTCTTCTACTACTGAATCACAGCATTCTACCACAGAACATAGCTGCATTCAGCTCCCTGTTCCACATCAGGACTTTAAGCTGTCACGAAGGATGTTTTCCAAGAATATGCACCGAACACACAGTCTTGACAAGGAAAGCACGTCCATCTCTGTGGAATGTTCATCCAACCATTCCGATACAATTCATGAACAAATGCACGGTGTATTGTCTTGTTGAAAGATAATCTGTGTAGTGAGCTGTCGAAAACGAACATACAGAAGCAGGTGGTCGGCAAGGATATCCCGGTAACGTTCACCTGTGAGAGACGATGCCACATGTACCAGGGATATCATTTCAGTCCATGTGAAGACTCTCCAGACAAGAATACCACCTCCACCAGCTTGAAGATTCGTCTGCTGGCAGGAAGGTTCCATCGCTTTATGTGGTTTAGGCCGTACAAGTTCTGTGCATCAGCATGTACCAAAGTGAATCTCGACTCACCACTCCAGACAATCTTTTTCCATCATCGACGGTCCATTGGTGATGTTCGCGTTCCCATGCTAATCACCCAGCCACTTTTTGGGCAGTCAGCAGAGGCTCTCTCGTAGAATGCAGACTCCAGTACCCCATTCAGAGGGGATGGTTACAACTCCCTGTTACAATATGGGCTAACCGATGATGACCTCAATCATCAACATGCTGTAGTTTGCGGAAGTTGACCCTGGCAAGGATGGTTTTAACGGAATAGACGTACTCATGGTACATCCTTGACACAGTGATGTGTGAAAATCCGTGCGTTTGCACTATTTCTGAAATGGAGTGAACCATTTATCGGACCCCGAAGATTTGACCACGATCAGATGCGCTTAGATTCGTGCCCTTACCCATTTTGCTTTTGACTATTACCGATACCATAAGTTATATTGTCAAACTGTTACTTATGTCATTTTCAAGTTACTTCCAGAGTTGCAAACAGCTCAAATTTGCATAACGCCAGCTATCCCTAATTCAATCGCACTTCATTGTATATTTCAATACAGAGTATAGTAATAGGGATGTTTAAAAGCGGGGCACACAAAAAAAATCAGTTTCTCAACAGAGAAATTTCAAAGATATAATAATAGAAATATCTGACGCCGCAAAACCGCCAGAAACTCGCATAGATTTTCACATACATGACTACCGGAAGCTTTCTAGAATATACAGCTGTACCAGCTTTTGAATCTTCAATACGGAAAAAAGAATGCATCTTTGCATTTTTTTTTGACAATAAAAAAAGTATCAATGTCAGAAATGGTCCCATAATTTGGCAGAAAAAGTTTAAGAGAGGAATTGACATAAGGAGTTTTTTATGTTTTTTTAACGTTTTTTACGGAAATTTTACGCTGGAGATGGAGTTATGAAAAATGTACAATGCCCACCCTGGAATTCGAACCCTGTAATTTGCAGGTACTAGCTGTGCGTGCTTTCCATTTACATGGGCACATCGTAGGGAGGGAGAAAAATCTTAATTCTCTTTCATGAAAGAGTGAATGGAAAGAAAGGCCAGGCCTTCAATCGCCAACCCTCTTGGGGACGAATTATTATCCAGTAACTTTTTAATGGGGCTTCGTGATAAAATTTTTGGAAGGCAGGAAACTGGAGAAATCCGCAATACCCTCGCCAGCAATCAAAATTCGAATCATCTTACAGTGTTCGAAACCCATTTAAATATTTACTTAAAAAATTCTGACTGCGAGAGATCAATTTCAGAAAAATCATCTTCAACAAGTGCAGAAGCTAAGGTTTGTAATTTATCGATATTTGTTGAATACTATCTGTACCATTACCTTTGCTATATGAATTTATGAATTATTGTTAAAACTTAACGAGACTTCGATATGAAGGCTGTGCTTTTTGGAGATATCTTATTACAAGTAATTTTAGATTCTATTGTTTAGAGTTTGCTCATTACAAATCGCTGGCTTTCTTAAGTATTCTCGCTTTAATTATCATTTCTAAACGCACTTTCATTAGAAGCATTTTCCATGAGTATATGAAAATCTCAAATAAAAGTTTATGAGAAATTTTTCAACGTGTAATTTCTGTGGAATTATTGCATGCTAGGTTTGTAATGTCATTACAGCGAGTTCGAATGTAATCATTAGATTTCTCTGACAATCCTTTGATATAATTGAAAAGATTTTAAAAAATATTTTAGATATCTCGCCTACAGAGGCTGTTCGCACATTTTTTAGACGATGTATATTGTTTTCACAAAACTAAATTACATAAACTGCTTGTGTTTTAAATGTTCTATTTGACATCCCTTATTCTGAAATATCTTTCGACACCGCAATTTCCAGGATAATGATGCCTTTTGAAGTGTCAGAAGAGGTACTCTATCCCATTCCTCCCGAACAGCTTTCCAGAGTCCTGTTAGGGTTTCGGGACAACGTTTGGATAATGCAGTTTTTAAAAGTCCGAAAGCATAAAAATTCATAAGTGACACATCGGGAGATTTACTAGGGATATCGGTGAAGGGTATGGCCTCGATACCAGTATTTTGTTCCATTTCCTTTAGGAAATTTACAGTGGATTTTGATGTGTGACTGCTAGCTTTGTCCCGATGAAGTCTCACAGATCGATGGCACTGTGCGTAAAGCGATGGTATTTCATTCAGAAAAACTGGCCATAAAATAGGTTCCTGATAGTATTTGGAGTTTATCTTGACATATTTTTGCACTCTTTTTATTTTTAACTTGCCATTATAAGAAAAACCAGCAACAATCATGAATCCCTTAGAAAAACTTTTTTTCGATTCTTTGAACCATGTTCTTAAATTTTTTTTCTCCCTTTTTACGGTAATAAATATCTCTTTTTTTGTTGCAATCATTTAAATACATCGATGCTTCATCTATTGTGACAATTGTTTTAAATTTTTCTGTGGATACGTGTTTCTCATATAGAATTCTGCAGCGCGTCCTGCGTCGAGCGATATGCTTCGGAATTCGTTTTTTCGCTTTTTTAAGATTTAAATCGACGTTTATCATTTTGTTTACAGTGGACACCGAGCATTTTAATGATTTTGCAACTGTCCTTTGACTAGGGGGATTTTCTTTTAGCATTAAACAACGTACCTTTGCAATAGTCGAAGATGCCCGTTTTTTCCTCGGATACTTGTTTGGAATTTTTGTCCCACTTGAGCCTCCAATTGGACGTTTTTTTCCTTTCTTGTCGATGATATTACCTATGGACGCTTTAGATATCACAAAACCATGACACTCACATCGTTTTTGGATAACGGAGTATGCCTATTTCTCTTCGGAAAGAGCGTCAATGTAGTCTTCGAACCACTGCTTCGTTAAATTCGCCATTTTGAATAAAAACAAAACTTTCAAGCCACAGACGATAATTTTGACTTTTAAAAACATAGTAGAATTGCAATTACTTCTTTTGCAGCTAACGATTTTTTATTACCGCTTACCAAAATCGTCTAAAAAATGTTCGAACAGCGTCTGTACAACAAACAGTAATTTAATGAAACGTTGCCCTCTAAAAGTCCGTCAAATTTATTGTAGCTTATGAATCTTAATATTTAGGAAAGTAACGTGCTGAAAAGTGCTATATAAACTTATTTTCTTATATAACAACTAGACCCGACAGTGCGATTAACTGATAAATAAATAACGTTAACAGAAATGAATCAATTTAAAATATTGATATAAAAAAGGGCTGTGTTCTTTTAATAATGTTGACAGTGAGTATAGTCACGACTGTCTAAAACCAAAGGATCCAGAAATCACGGCCTGGTGAATAAACCAAGCATATTTCAAGTTTTTGTATGGTCCGTGGGTAAAGAATAATTTAGCTTTCAAATATCGAAAAACAAATGCATGGTTTATATTTCATTCCATGGGTACACATAAAACTAATTATAATGAGAAGTCTTATTCAGTGAGAAAGCTGAAGATTTAATGAAACGCGAAATATTAAAATATTTGACATTCTTTCCTTCTGGTCTACAAAATTAGTTTATACACTTCCTTTGGATTCTGTGATGAAAGTGTAAAATACATTTCAGATTCTGTATTGAGTTTAAAAAAAATTTTATCTTTCAGATATCTCTTACACTTTGTAATTCATAGATTCTCACACCTTTTTGGCTCTCATATTTGGCCTTTTGATTTTTGGTCAAAATAGTTAACAGGTGCATCTAATAGTAGTTATGGTCAAAACCATATTGAATCTAACTGTAAAGAGAAAAGTAAATCATATATTAATTATGTTCTGCAAAAGAAAATGAATCTTAAAAATCTTCATTTTGCTTTTCAATCAGTTCTAGTTCAGTCTTCATTTAAAATTAAAATCTTCATTCTGCTTTTAATATACACTATGATTCCTACTACTAGGGAAGAGAAACCTTTTCAAAAATTATGAGTCAAAACATATTTGAAATAACTAGAGTCTGCATATATTAAAGGAAGCCTTAAACAATTGTCTAAATATCGAATTTAAAATTGTTTAACAAAACAAGAGATCAGTACCATTTATGAGCAAAAACATATAAATATGATATAGATTCCTCTCAGAGACATAAAGCATGTGTAAAAGGTCGCATAGATGTTCTTTGTCAGAGACTGAATTCCGAGTGCAATGATGCCTCTTTCACACCAGAGGAGAAATCTTGTTTCAACGACTTCCCATTCTTAATTATTCTGGTTTCAGCGTACAAGGTCACTCCAGCGGTTCCAGGGATAAAGAAGTTGTAAGGTTTATAACAGTTATTAAGTTTTGTATCTTTGCTATCTTATTCTAATTTCAGCTTACAATTTCCTGTGAATTCAGAAACGCAGAGAATGCAAATGAGAATGAGTACTATTTAAGTCGTGACTTAACAGACTTCAAGAGAGAGAGAGAGTCTGATTTCCTGACTGGCGCGCGTTTGCCTTCTGGCCACATCTCTCTTAGCTGTTACGACGCTCGGCCATGTCTAGGCGCTTGCTAGGCTTCGCCGATTCAATGAATACTTAGGGGTCTAGTTAGAT
>KK120387.1:6807-22467 GCA_000611955.2 Stegodyphus mimosarum | reverse complement strand
CTGAAGCTATAAGGATTTTGGCCCGTAAGAATGGTGACTCTTTATGTATGCTGTTAATTGAGCACATTCTTCTTCAATAAATTTCTGAAATTACGGGACTGAATATATCCAAGTCCCACAACGTCATAAACCACACCTGTTAATTTTTTATCTTATTCATGTTGTTGTTAGAAATTGAGTTAAAAGTTTATTTCAATCTTGTATTACAACAGGGGCTCTGGGTAGCGGATTCGGCCGCTGCATCACACATGGATAAACGAAGTTCATGGTTTCCGTATCGCGACAAAGTTTATTTATTAATCATGAAACCAAACGCATATGATAAACTGCATAGAAATTTTAATATCTTTTATACTTTTGACCATTGATATACTATCAGCCACAATTATTCAAAAGAAACTAAATTCTCCATTTAAAAAAACTTTTTCTGAAAATTATTCTTTTCGAATATTCAGCGGACTTTCTGTTTCCTGAATACTTTAAGGTGCAATAATTCTAATGAGTTTCATCGAAAGAAGATTTCTGAAGTAACAAAATTTTCTCCTTTCTCGCAATTTCATGGTCGTTAATGGTCACGATAGTCTAGCGACATTTTCGTGCATAAGAAGAAGAAACTGGATTTATGTCGGATTCTATTCCTCTGTAATGGGACAATTTTGTAGATAACGCTGGTTAGTACCTGAAGACTTTAGTTTCGGTGATCATAATTATGTTAAATTTCAATGACTGCTTTTCAAGATGATGGGTAAGTTGATAGCGAAATTTTCCTTTAGAGAAAAAACTTGAAGCGAAATGATGAGCTTAAAGATGTAATTATCAGTTTCTTGGTAATAACGCTGATGCTCAAATAGAAAATTCTCTAAATTTAAAATAATTGATTCAAAACTGAAGAAGCGAAACAGCTTAAATATCGCGAGTTATGGTTAGCAAGTATAAATGAGTCAAAAAGCAAGAGCGTCTCTAAGCTTTACAGAAAATCCTTATCCAGATATGGGAACTAAAACTTTGAAGAAAGCTGCCCGAACACTGTATTGAATTTGTATGTGTAACGAAGAATTGGGAATTTGCAGAGTCATTACGTTATATCGATGTAGGAAAGTGAATAATGTGCAATGTTTCACCGGAATTCGAACTCTCTGGCTCTTCTCCTTTTAGTTCGGAAGCCACCTGTCTTGTAGAATGTTTTCAATGTCAGGAAACGGAAGAAATAAATCCACATTGCCATTGCTGAGATTCGAACTCCGGGCCTACTGAAAATGTGTCGATCGAGAGATCTTTTTGAAACAGATTTTGATACTTCAAAATATAAAAAGACTTCTTTAGCTATCAAAAATATTGAGGGAGCTTTTTCAGATAGTTTGGAGTCATTTGTCTGCATTATTAGAATATTGTTTTCCAAGAAATTATACTCCAGTTGATTAGATCTTTTGTACCGAAATATTGCGCATTGATATGTAATAAATTCGACTGATGGGAACAAGCCAAAGTAAAATGATTTTCTTTTTGGGTGCTGTGTCAGTAGTACTGTTTTTGGATGACATATACAGTCTTGTCCTCGCAAAATTAAATTCGTAAACGTAATCATGCTTCTGACGAATTGAGCAAAATGAATTTAACAACAGCCCTCGACAAATGTCGCTTACTGCGCGAAACGTTAAGACCATTAATTTATCTTCCACCCACCCTCGCTCATAAATGATTCTCAAAGAATTATTTTTCGGCAAGACATACTATCCCTATACCATTTAAATTTGATCAGTCTGGTACTGATTAACGAATTGAGCGATTTAAGAGCAATAAAATGCATTTCTTAATAATTTAAATCATTATTTCATATTTTTAATAATACCGCGTGTTTACTCGTTTTCTTCCTCCTTTTTTTACCAATTTGATTGCTCAAAATTCTATAGAGAAATATTATATAAATAATTTAATTTGCAAAGGATGCGGGTACAGTAAGAACAAAACAAATACAATTAAAAAAGGGTCATAGATAAATTACCAATAACTATCACAATATTATAGCTTTAAACATAACCTACGTTACTACAGAGGCTGTTCGCACATTTTTTGACGATGTATATTGTATTCACAAAACTAAATTACATAAAATTCTTGTATTTTAAATGTTCCATTTGACATCCCTTATTCTGAACTATCTTTCGACACCGCAATTTCCAGGATAATAATGCCTTTTGAAGTGTCGGAAGAGGTATTCTATCCCAATCCTCCCGAACAGCTTTCCAGAGTCCTGTTAGGGTTTGGGGACAATGTTTAGATAATGCAGTTTTTAAAAGTCCGAAAGCACAAAACTCCATAGGTGACACATCGGGAGATTTAGTATCAGTGAAGGGTATGGCATCGATACCAGTTTTTTGTTCCATTTCTTTTAGGAAATTTACAGTGGATTTTGATGGGTGACTGCTAGCTTTGCCATGATAGAGTCTCACAGATGGATGGCACTGTGGGTAAAGCGATGGTATTTCATTCAGAAAAATGGGCGATAAAATAGGTTCCTGATAGTATTTGGAGTTAATCTTGACATTTTTTTGCAATCTCTTTATTTTTAACGTGCCGTTATAAGAAAAACCAGCAACGATCATGAATCCCTTAGAAAAACTTTCTTTCGATTCTTTGAACCGTGTACTTAAATTTGTTTCTCCCCTTTTATGATAATAAATGGCTCTTTTTTGTTACAATCCTTTAAATACACCCATGCTTCATCTATTGTGAAAATTGTTTTCCATTTTTCTTTGGATAAGTATTTCTCATATAGAATTCTGCAGCGCGTCCTGCGTCGAGCGATGTGCTTTGGAAGAAGACGATGCACATTGCGTTTTTTCGCTTTCTTAAGATTTAAATCGACGTTCATCATTTTTTTTACAGTGGACACCGAGCATTTAAATGATTTTGCAACTGTCCTTTGGCTAGGGGGATTTTCTTTTAACATTAAACAACGTACCTTTGCAATAGACGAAGATGTCCGTTCTTTCTTCGGATACATGTCTGGAATTTTTGTTCCATTTGAGGCTGCAATTTGACGTTTTTTTTTCCTTTCTTGTTGATGATATTACCTATCGACGCTTTAGATATCACAAAACCATGACTCTCACCTCGTTTTTGGATAATGGAGTCTGCATATTTCTCTTCGGAAAGAGCGTCAATGTAGTCTTCGAACCACTGCTTCGTTAAATTCCCCATTTTGAATAAAAACAAAACTTTCAAGGCACAGACGATAATTTTGACTTTTAAAAACATAGTACAATTGCAATGACTTCTTTTGCAGCAAACGTTGTTTTATTACCGCTTACCAAAATCGTCTAAAAAATGTGCGAACAGCCTCTGTATGAGAATGCACAGTAATATTAACATTACAGTATCGAATAAAATATCTTCAACTTCGCTGTATCCTAACTGTATCACCTTTTATTATCTTACACTTCTCGTTCCTAGGTTTCAAATCAATAAATGCCGCTACAACTACTTGCCTGCGTGTCTGCTACCAGCTTACAAGTCGTCGCCAACTTCACCGTTGCCCTCGCCCTTGACATCGTTATGTCTATCTTCCCACAAGAGTGATCTTCAAAAGCGTCAACAACATTAGATATTCCCGTTTTCGCGAAGCTCTTACTACTGTTACTTCATTAATCAGAACCCATGCGTTCAAAATCCACGAGCAAATCATTTAATAAGATAAAAACTATTACTACATGGACGAATTTATTTTAAGATTTAGAGGAGCTCGATTTCTGAACTCCTCAAATAAGCTGAAAAATTAAGTGAATACTTAAAAAATTTCCAGGTCCTTCTGCTAAAATGACGTGAGGGGGGAAATACACAAATACGGTATATCTAACTGATAAAAGTACACTTATTTGCGATATATCAAACTAATAATTTTTACTGATAATATTAAGCAAAGATGCTACTAACGCTATTTGGTATGCAACTGGGGAAAAAAGCGTTTATCTTTCAATGTTTATGATAATATTCTTAATATTTCATAATTTTTTAATGATTAAGTACTAGAATAGAAGAGAAACACGCCAATGTGACAATCAAATTCGCTGAAACAACCTTGTATTTGGCGTACATTTACTAAAAACATTCGATCGATTTCGAGGGCAGCTACAGGTCCCTCCTCATCAGGAGAACAAAATATCTAGAAAGGGAAAGAAACCTCAGTAACGGCTTTTTTATACCCTCGGGTAGAAACACGCGTGAAGAGCCAAGGCCATCTATCGACAAAAATAATCAAGAATTATGTTAATAGAATTTAAAAAGCGCTAGGAAGGCCTGTATTAGACTTAAAATCGTTCACTAAACATGCTAAACCTTTGTGAATATGAAAAGCCTCGAGAAAATCCAATTCACCAACGGGAAAAAGCTTTTTGGATAATTTTTGCAGATCCAAACTCAAAATTATGATTAAATTTCCAACTATGATACACTATTCAAGAATTGTTAATTTCGCCCTTTGGGACATAAGATTCATGTTCCTTGATACGAAACTTTAACGCTCTTTTTGTTTGGCCAATCTCTAAAAGATTTCGTTTCTGACTTCAATTCTTGGGAAATTTATAGTATATCGTGTCAGTGTGGCTTGAGATATATTGGCCAAATGTCATATGAAATGAAACTCATATGTAATCTTCGGCTACTGTACGCCGAAGATTACATATGAGTGGACTTTTAAAATTCTATTAACATAATTCTTGATTATTATTTTTGCCGATAGATGGCGTTGCCTCCTCCCGCGTGTTTCTACCGGAGGGTATAAAAAAGCCGTTACTGAGGTTTCTTTCCCTTTCTAGATATTTTGTTCTCCTGATGAGGAAGGACCTGTAGCTGCCCTCGAAATCGATCGAGTGTTTTTAGTAAATGTACGCCCAATACAAGGTTGTTTCAGCGAATTTGATTACGTACTAGTTGAAGACTATAAATCTGAAGTCTTCAAATAGCTATCAAAAAAAAAAGAAGAAGAAGAAAGTAAAACTTGCCAATGGAATATGTATCAATTTTCTTACTTTCCTTGCCATCAGATTTGACGAAAGGTATATGATTAGATATAATAAAGTATTATTTCACATTTAAAATTGCTATATGACGCCATAATTTAAACACACATCGTTAAGTGGATTGTAAATTGAAGGAAAAGCAAATTTAGCATTTGAAAGATCGGCGAGATTGCTTTGATAAGATGAAATTAACCGCTTTCACATGATAAATCAAGATTATTATAATTGGCAATACCCAAAAGAATTAAATTACAAGGAAATTTGATTTAAAAACAAAGAAAGGATATATTTATACTATTATAAATGAGAAATTAAAGTTCCTTTATTTAGTATATTTTAAATGTTTGTTTTTGAAATAGATGCTAATCTATGAATAGAGTACGAGCAAAACTCCTTATAGATGCTTTTTTTCCACTCTTGTTGACTAATAAATATCTTTGATGCGAATTTCAAGAAATATTTTACTAATTTATCACTTTTTCAATTACAGTTATTTAAAATAGTATACGTCTCTTATAGTCTTTCCTATAGTTTAATATGCGCTGCATAAAATTTTAATGTATATGACAAATCTTATATGATTATACTTCCGATATTCGAAACAGCCTAATATTCACGGGACATCTTAAGCTCCAAATGGGGTGGTCGAGCGATAGCAAAGACTGCCTTCGCAACTTAACCGTGGTTTTCAAATCTATAGTTTGCGGAATTATATCAGTTGCTAATTAAAGTGCAAGAAACCGTTCGAGGGTTGACGTTTCTAGAAAGACATTATAAACTAAGATGGGAAATTTAAAATTTTCTTCCTGCTTTCGTAAGTCCATATCTAAATTTAGTACTGAAACAATTGTTTTAAGTTTTATAAATTTTAAATATATTGTAAGAACTGACGACAGCCTGTTAGTGAAGTCCCGGGATTAGGCCCCATTAACCTTTGCGTCAATAAGATTCTAAAGCCTATCAGACAAACTGTAAGGTATTTCTCCCGCCTTCTTGGCATGCCTTCGTGGTGTAGTGGTCAACACGCTCGACGCGTATTCGAGAGGTCCGTGGTTCGAGCCTCCGCGAAGGCATTGCTCATTTCTTCAGCTTCCTGACATAAGTAATGTAATAAATCTACAGTGGCGCCCCGAACTAAAAAGGTGGTGGAGGATGATTCTCCACCACCGGGATTTTCCGATTGGGTCTCCTAAACTCCAGTCGCCCTATAGAAGGGAGAGTATAAAAGGTATACCTCCCGCCTTCCTGGCATGTCTTCGTGAGGTAGTGGCCAGCACGCTCGACGCGTATTCGAGAGGTCTGTGGTTCGAGTCCCGGCGAGGGCATTGTTCATTTTTCACATCTCCTGTTTCCATATAACCTAATGACTCTACAAGTGGCGCACGAACAAAAATGGTGGTGGATGATGATTCTCCACCACCGGGATTTGCCGGTTGGGCGTCCTAAGCCCCAGTCGCCCTTTAAAAGGGGGGAGTATATAGGGTATGTCTCCTGTCTTCTTCGCATATCTTCGTGGTGTAGTGGCCAGCACGCTCCATGCGTATTCGAGAGGTCCGTGGTTCCAGTCCCGGCGAGGGCATTGCTTATTTTTCATCCTGCTCCTTTCAAAAAATGCTTTATGTCTCTACAAAACTTCTGAAAAAATGGTGCTGCGAACTGGTATAAAGAATATTGACTTATGCACGTAAAACTTTGACACATATTTACAACTCTTTAAGGAGAATTACAATTTTATAAATTGAACATAACGCGTGCTTGTAATTGTTCGATGTTTCTGAACATTCTCATTAGAATTTCTAATTTTAATGAGAATGTTCTATCTAACATATATTAAATCAAACTACTTTAGGTTCTGAAATATGACTAAACTGTTAAATTTGAAGGTCATTCATAAGAAGAGCCTTCTTTAGAAGAATGCGAAGGAACTTCTTATTAATTGGAATTCTCACCTTTCATTAGTAACGAAAAAAATGCACTGTGTCAAGATTCAAGATATAAGAAATGAAATGTGTGGCAATGGCTCCAAATTCGATCACGCAGGTGATATCTCTTTTGTGTTTTCAGTAATATGAATGTATCTTTGAAAACATATTTCTAATGCAAATTTTTGTTAATTGAGATAGCAGTTGCTTAGGAAGAATTTTATTGGGCTGTTAAAGAAAGATACGAGTTGAAATAAAATTTGGTTGCAGACTGATGGGCCACTTGGAAGATCATAATAAATATTAAAATAAAAATTAGATCATAATTGAAACCGAAACTCCTTTGGAAGGGTCAAATAATAACCAAAATGGCGAGATGAGTCAAAACCAAATTCTTCAGTAGATCTTATGAGAACAACATTATGAAATGTTTTCAGACTCTATATGGTTTAAAAACATTTATTTGGTTATATAAAGCTTGTGAAAATATGGCCTCAGTATATTATATACAAATTAATCTTCAGTGCATTCATTTATGCAATCATATCGCAAAATATAAACAAGTACTTTTCAGTACGAAGTGTTTTAAATATAAAGTTCAAACAAAGTAACCATTTTTTAAAAGAAAATAAAATCTCAATCAGAATTTGTTAAATGAAAAGCACTGGAACGCCTTCAATCATCTGAAGCACAATGACGTTATTCAACATCCAGACGATGACCGAATGACTGCTTTGTCTTTCCTAGCTTAAGAAGTCAGTTTCTAAGTATGGATTCCTCATTCCAAAGATTTAGACAAGAAAAGCGTACATTTCTAACCTCTTACTACACCAACATGTGCGTTTAACATTAGATCGCTTCAGAATGTGCATTCGGATCCGAATACATTTGCTAACATGGCAACTATCTCGAGTGTCGTGGCGTCTTTCTGCACGATAAGGGTAAAGGGCTTCCTTATGCACGTATCTACTTTAGGTGGCCATTTATTTACACATCTTATAAGGTATTTCTCCCGCCATCTTCGCATGCCTTCGTGGTGTATGGTCAGCACACTCGACGCGTATTCCTGACTCGAACCACGGACCTCTCGAATACGCGCCGAGCGTGCTGAACGCTACACCACGAAGGCATGCTAAGAAGGCGGTAGAAATACCTTATAAATCATATATGTAAATTAATTTTATGACAGAATTATCTCCTCACTATTTTATTTTGAATATCAGATTGAATTGGTAACAACCTAGTAAACTTTGGCGGAATTTTACATATTTAGGGTATAGGGGATTTTATTTATATTTCGCTATATGATATTTTCCCCCCTTCTTAACATGCCTTCGCGGTGTAACGGTCAGCCCTCTCGACCTGTATCCGAGAGGCATTGCTCATTTTTTACCTCTCCTCTTTTGAAATAACCTAATATCTCTACGGTGGCGCCCGAACTAAAAACGGTTAATGGATGATGATTCACCACCACCAACATTTGGCGACTGGGTCCCCTAATCCGCAGTCGCCCTTTAAAAGTGGGAGTATATGAGGTATTTCTCATGCCTTCTTAGCATCCCTTCGTGGTGTAGTGGTCAGCACACTCGACGCGTATTCGAGAGGTCTCTGGTTCGAGTCTCGGCGAGGGCATTGCTCATTTCTCACATCTTCTGCTTCCAAAAAAATCCTAATGACTCTACAATCTCACATCTCACGTTACAGAAGATACCTACGGAATTGAGAGCATTATCATGCGAAAAGGAATGAAGACCAGTGTGAGTCTGTGTTCTTCGTAGAGGACTTCAGACATTGGTTGGACAGTTCAATAATAAACGGTTACTCACTATCACCTAATTACCATTCCTTAAGGAGTCAGTTGCATTTATTTTGTTGGTGATATTTTTAGATGGATCTACATGGCTTTTGCATGCTAATAAACAGATACCTAAGTGCTCCGAACTATAAATATGCTAGACTGCTATTTTATAATGGGCGGCAGCCAAAGACCTCGTATTACGAAATATCTCTCGTCCCACTCCTTCCCCACAGAACACTAGTGCCGCAACGCATTCAAACGAAGGTTTTTGTGTGTGTAGATTGATCAGCTCTGATTACTGTAATTAAATCCAACTGAACATGTGTCGTATACGCGAGACAACCTTCAAACTTCAACCAATGCCACCGAACAGCTTATTTCTGCTTTAGAGGAATAATGATCATTACTTCTTCTGAGTTTATTGGCTTCATCATAAACAGAAAAGAACAGCCTACTGTTCTTGCATTACTGTAAGAACGGACCACACTTTACACTCATGTCCATAAATTAAGGATAATGCAAAATCAAGCAAAGGAAGAATTAGAAGCAAAACAAATTTGACATATTTGTAAAGATTATTTATTAAACAAAAGGTAAAGAGCAAAACAAGATGCTATATGTTTGATATTATTAAAAAAATTAGCCATTTTTTCTCCCTGGAGCAAATTACAAAAAAAAAAAACTATTTACAAAAAAACAATATTACATGATTGGTAGGATTGTTAATACATTGTATGTCTCCCAGACGATGCAACACAGTCCGTACAACGCCTAGGCATGTTGAGTATCAAATGATCGATCTGATCTTGAGGGATATTACACCACTCAAAAAGCAAAGCTCTCCGAAGTTCCGGTAGACATGTAGGAGGAGGTTGACGGGCTGCAACTCGTCGGCCTAGCATGTCCCACACGTGCTCTACTGGATTCGAGTCCGGTGAGAATGTTGGCCAGTCCCTACGGGTGATATCCTCCTATTGAAGGCATTCGCTTACGATGTTTGCACGGTGAGGACGGGCCTTGTCATCCATAAACACAAATTGTCGCCCGTGGCGCCCCGAAACAAACGTACATGCTGTTCCAGAATGGCGTCCCGATAGATTTGGCTTGTCATGGTTCCAATCTGAACATGCAGGTCAGTTCTGGAACCCAGAATAATTCCACCCCAAACGAGCACTCCTGCACCACCGTAACGGTATCGTTCAATGATGTTTTCTTGGTGGTAACGGGTACCTGGAGCTCTCCATGTGAAAGTCCGGCGAGAATCACACTGCAAGCTAAACCTGAACTCGTCGGAAAACATCACACAAGCCCACTGTTACGGTGTCCACAATGCATGCTCTCTACTCCAGGCTAACCGCAGGCGACAGTGAGTTGCAGTAAGTGGAACGCATCTGACAGGTCTACGAGCCTATAGACCCATCTGCCCTAAGCGTCTGTACACGGTCTGCCTCGAAATTGTCGTACCAGTGGCCGAAGAGAGCTGACGAGACAGGTCTGAGGCTGTGCTCCGCCTGTTTCTTTTGGCAGTAACTGCCAAATACCGGTCCTCGTTCGGCGTTGTAACTCTGGGGCGACCTGTGCTGTAACGTCTACTCACATTACCATCATCTTGGAATCGTTGCCAAAGCCTAAAGACGACACTCTGAGCAATTCCAAGTTCGTCTGATACTTCCAGTTGGGTACGCCCACATTCCAGACGGCCGATCATTCTACCACGTAAATAATCATCCAAATGCGTCCTTTGTGTCATAAGTATTCGGTTATTGCACTGAAATACTTATAAAGCGGCTACGAACAATTTTACTTCTTTGCCTGTATTCCTTATATATCACTCTCTTACACTCTCGTCATTGTGACGTAGCATCGGTGTCATCTGGTTACTTCCTGAAATTTGCATATGATTCTTGAATATGTGTGTAGTGATTTTACAGGTGATGTATTTATTTTAGAGTTCGATTTCCGCGTGACTCTGAATTATCCTTAATTTATGGACATGAGTGTACAATGAATTACTTTTTATTGCATTTCACAACTCTTTTTAGGCAGTCTTCTTTTAGCTAACTTTCCGACGAAAAATGCTTCCTGTGTAACATATTTTTATGCGATTTTAGAACTTGCATATTTGCTGCCAAACTCCTTCCGTAAATTTTTGTTCGTTACGATTATCTGATTTTTCTTTAACTCATGGGAGCTACTATGGTTGCCTTAATTTATGCATCACAAGAATGTAAGAAAAATTTTTAAATATAGAATACAAAATAAAACTAATGTTATATAATTATCACGCAGTCTTATGAAATTTAAATAAACTACGAAAATTCCGTAATCTTATTTGAAAGAACGAAAGAGAGGAGTCTTTTTCAAATAGGAGCAACACTATTTATATATTTAATTGAAAAACATAAAATGTTATAAAAATTATTTAAAATATAAATTATATTTGAATTTGATCCAACTAGGCATTAAATGAATTTTGAATATGGGTGGAAAACAGTGTCAACTTTCACTTATGAGTCGTGTTTAATATATAATAATTTTTTATTAACCAAATTAAATTTTGAGCAAAAGAATAGTAACTTGAATAAAACGAAAATCTGATGGACTTCCTTGTACGGCCTACTAATACACACTTTTTGCTACATTTCATTTAAACTTATAAGGCATTTCTCCCGCCTTCTTCGCATGCCTTCGTGGTGTAGGTAACCGAGACGTCCGTGGTTCGATTCCCGGCGAAGGCATTGCTCGTTTTTCAATACTCTTGCTTTAAAAATACCTAATGTCTCTACAAACTTATTTCCTCGAATTTAACTAAATATATATTTCTCATTCAGTTCTCACTTCGAGGCAAGGAAAAAATACATAAAATTTCAAATTATCTTCATTAAAAACAGAAAAATATGGAAAAACATAACATGCCACATACAGTTAAAACAAATAAAAACAATTTTTACAATTAAAATTAGAGCTTCCACGCAAAAACAATCAATTCAGCCAGCGGGCAAGACGGCAGATTTTTCGGGGTACAAAACTAAAAGTTTATTTTTGCTTCCACACGGCAAAAAGACATTGAAGATGCAGAAACTGACTTAATTAACTATTCTGCTAAGTTTCAAATGTAAACAAATATGGGTGTTCTAATAGGCTTAGCCGCACTTACACAACTTTTAAATTGTTGATAATTCTACAACTATTGCATTCAGATTACCTAAACGCAAAAAAGTCTTAACAAGAGCATACGAACTATACAATTCAATCACTTTTAAAACAAAAAATGTGCAATTTACCAACAAATAAAATTAAAAACCTGAGTTCACTGAGGCCGAGTAACAGAGGGGGTTATATATATTTATTTATTTACGTAAAAAATCTTCTTCTCTTAAATCCATTTTACTATTCGTTTTAAATTGCATTCGATAGCGGTCAAAATGAATATTGTCGCTGAAATATGATACCCGAAGTTTTTCACTATTACACTACTTCCCTTATATAAGGAAGTAAAAAGACGCAGATCGGCAACTATACACTGGTGTCCAAAAATTAAGTACGAGACGGTTTTTTCAATATAACTTTGTACAAAAGCTTTCCAAATCAACACATTTAATACCGTAAGATCCCCAGATCGTAAGGACATGAGTAATGTAAGCAACACTTACTAAAAGAGAAATCAGAGGGATAAAAAGAAGCTTTATTGAAAAAGTAGCATGGAGCGCAATGCGACTGAAGGCCGAAACATCCCTGTGATGGGTGTCCAGCAAGAAACATCCGCTCTTTAATAGGGGATATGATCTCCCCTGACTGCTAGGCAGGTTTCACATCATTTGTGCCTGCTGGATATGTGGTTGTTAATGAGCTGTTGAGACACTGCTGCTCGTTCCTCTTGTAGCACCAATCGCAGTTTCGGAATCATTACTGGCGATAAGTTACGTGCTGCCATGCGTCTCCCTAGTAAGTTCCGTACATGCTTGACGGGATTTAGATCCAGAGACCTTGCCGATCAAAAAATGTGTTCAATATCTTCACTCTCCAGCAGCTCTTCGACAGTAACTGTGCGATGAGTGGAGCGTTTTCGTCCATGAAGAGGAAATGAGTACCCATAGCCCTTGTGAAAAGACGCATGTAAGGAAGAAGAACCTCGTTACAATAGCAGTCCCAGGTGACGAACCCCCTTGAGAGATATGAAGGTCGGTCCGGCTACCAAGCATTATGTCTGCTCGAACGAGAACTCCGCGACCTCCAAAACAGTCCCTTTTGATGATGTTGAAGGGGTTATTGCGTGTTACCCGCTCTGTCCAGATGTGTATGTGTCTAGAATCGCAACTCAGACTAAATCTGCTCTCATCTGTAAAGAATACTCGTCCCCATTCATTGTCTCTCCAATTCCGGTGTTCCCGGCACCACAGAGAACGCCTTCTCCGATGGGCAGGCGTTAGAGGTACACACCGTACAGGGCGTCGTGCAAACAGACCACCACCGTGCAGTCTTCTGGCCACGGTAAAACGCGATATCGGTCGTCCAGTCGCCTGTGTCGTGTGTCTAGCGATTTCTCCCGCTGTCTGCCGCCTGTTTCTTCTGGCCTGTAAGGCAATATACCGGTCATCTGCGGGTGTGGTTCCTCGTGGACGACCACTACTAAACCCCCGGATAGCTGTTCCTGTAGTTTGAAATTGTCTCCAAAGTCGTGAAACGATGCTGTGAGCAATTCCGAACTCTGCAGCCACACTTGTCACACTGCGGCCTTCCTCCAACTTCCCAATGATTCGACCTCGGGTAAAAGCATCCAGATGTCGTCTAACAGATTGATTATTCGCCATTTCTCGCTGAGGCAGCAACTCGGTGTGATTTTAACTGCTATACGGCGTGCAATCTCTTTGCCAGAAATACTGATCTTACACCGACAACATGCTTTATACAACTCAGGCACTCCCCCATTACGTCTACCTGCATATCTGCGCATGTGCTACCGTACATCACCTTACTTAATCTCCTGATTGGTCTTTCTGTCCGCTCTGCCTCTTCGTTCAGCTGATATGCTAATTTTTCGACTTCGTCCTTAATTTTTGCACACCAGTGTATGTGCTGCAGCTGTCCTCTGGGCGGAAGGCCATGGATGTAAGTGATGAGATATCAGACGATAATTTGACTTGATGAATTAAAACACCTTAAAGAAAATGAATAAAAATTTCTATAAAGTTAAAATACAGTACAATTTAGAATATCGTGAATAATGGAAGTTACGAAAGAAGTAATGTAACTTTCTCACGAAAGAAATCTTGTCACATAATTCGCCGATCACCACTTTAAGTCCGTTTAAAAGGTTAAAAAACGGCGTATCTTACCAAATACATGAAAATAAGTGTAAAATTTTAAAATTGTATTATTAATTTAGAGAGTAGATGTGGATTATTAATTTAGAGAGTAGATTAGACAAAAATAATACGAATGCGACATTCAGTATTCTAATTGAAACATCTAACATTTTGGTGAGCAAGATGCCACAGAGATGGTTTACACAATTTTAGAAGGATACCAGGGCCATGTAATTAATGCTTAAAATTAAAAGAGCGTTTTTTAAGATGCTCGATCTGATAGCCTTTTTTTCTAAGCTATAAGTTTGCATTGGTATTTCCATGTTGGATGGGCTTTTCATAAAATTTTCAGGGGTATTAATTTTCGTTCTTTTTCACTGCTTTCCAGAGTCCATCGATCGTAGTGGGTCGGCATTTAGAAAGAGCTCCTTGCAAGAGACCGAGATAAAATAATCGCTAGGTGAAATGTAAAGGGACGTCGTACGAATAACTTAAAAAAATATATATACAGTATCTCTGGAATATTCAGTCTTCATTTCCTATTACTCTAATTTTTTCAAGGAATGCAGCGGTGACTTTCGAATATTATTAGTCCAAAGGGGCAATTTGCCCAGAAGGACTATTAATTTCGTTGCGGCATTTTGCGTTCATGCACTAAAAGCGTTGTTTCACTTTTCAAATTGATGCCCCCAAATATTATCGCCTTGTATTATATTTAAAGAAATTAAATAACGAAGAATCTGCATAAATATATGTATGGTTCTCGCACTGTGGTAAAACAACGGTACCTAGAGCCATCCAATTTTGAATAACGTATGCGTTTCCACCCGAATATGGGCATCTTTGTAGAGACATTAGGCTATTTCGAAGCAGGAGGCATGAAAAATGAGCAACGCCTTCGCCGGGAATCGAACCACGGACCTCTCGGTTACGCGTCGAGCATGCAGACCACTACACCACGAAGGCATGCGAAGAAGGCGGGAGAAATACCTTATATCTTGAAGCCCGGATTTGGAATTTGGAATTCGTTTTATTATCTGTTTCATATTTTGTAAAACTTTAACGAATTTTTTGTTCACAAACTCGAGGTTTTCAAAGCGAGCAATGACAACGTTGTACAGAAAAAACGTTTTTATGTCCTGCGAGCGAGACTGTGTATCAGAAATTCTAAACATTTGCTCATTTTAAAACTATTTCGCGGTATTGTTCTTGAACTAAATTTTATGGTTTAAAAATATGATATTTAATAAATAAACGTAATTTAAAATCTGAAACCTTTCAGCTTTTTTTTAATGAATATCTAGATTTCACTCTATTGAAAGTCACTGGGATAAAGAAACGGAATTTTTTGTGTAAATATCGGGCGTAAAACTTTCTTTTGATAGTACGTCTAATTGGTTTTAACATTTTTTACCAGTCTTGTTCTTTTTAAATTTCCACTGCAAGAGAATCCTGCAAAAATCACAAACTCTTATTGATTTTTATTTTGCAACGACGGAATTAGACTTGTGCATTTTTTCTCTGTTTGTTTTTGATAAAAAATAGAACTTTTTGTTGTTGTTGTTGCAGTCAAGCATGCTTCATTAAGTATTACCATGTATTTCCATTTATTTCCT